>JAKSZP010014880.1:0-78905 GCA_022478985.1 Massospora cicadina | reverse complement strand
TTTAAATTCACCTGAGTGCGATGCCACTACTCACACTTATGATCACCAGGTATAACGGGTCTTTTACTGCCAAGAAGTGATCACAAAAACAAAAACCATGGACAAAGAATTTCACTGGACGTTATATTGTGTAGCATTTCGTGGGTTCAGAGGAAATGTCCAGTTCTGAAGAAGCCCCACCTGTGTCCAGGTCTAAGGATTGTGAAACACTGAGGTTCATAAAGTTGCAAGCTGTCACTGTGTCCATAAGAACCTGTACAGTAACTGTCATGTTCAAATGACTTTATTGAGGGGATCAACTTCCAAGACAAGGCTGGACGTCAAGAGTCAAAAAAGGTCAAAGATACTGGAGCTCCCTGACTTAAGGCACACCTTGGATCAACTCTGAGTGCATGCCAGGTATTCCCAGGTTATTTCAGGGGAAGTGCAAGATGCCCAGCCATGTGTTATGGATTTGGCATTAAAACGGATGAGTTACCTTTTAAACATTGCCAGTTCAGTTCAGTTTCTCAAAGAATCAGGATTTAAAAACCGTTCAATTTTTACATTTCCAAATCAGGATGGCTTAGCTTACAATCAACTCTCAAGTTTTTTCTATCTTTAGCTATATTACCCTGGCCAATGGTGAGGTGTTCCAATTGATTTGTTTAGGCTTGGAACCATTTTCCCAATTGATGACTCTCCTCCCCCTGTTCAAAAGTATGGTTCTCGAGACCAACTTTCCTTGTTGGTCATCTTCCTTATCAATTAAATCCTGTTAGTTTACGTTTTTCATATGTTTACTTAGGTGAAAATGTGCACAGACCTCTTTTGGGAGGTCCCTAACAATGTCTGCCGTTTTATTTGCAAAATATTTACTACTGCATCTGGTGCACCATTAGGCCGCCCTGGTTTTTTCCAGACTAAAACACTAAAGCACTCCGGCCCAGATCACCACTTGGATATGGACTCCCCATTGGGGCCACCCAAGTCTTATTGTTTGTTTGCTATCTTTTTATAAATACCGCGTTGTACACCCTTTCCATGTGTTACTTTAGCTCCAGCACCCTCTGCAGGTCTCTTCTCACCATAATAATGATGACTAGTTTCCTGGCGGTGTGGCTGTGTACCATGCACCACCCGCTGGGAACTGGAAGTTATAGACACTCTCCTGACGTTAGATGACCAACCAATTTTTTTATGTGCACCAGAACTATCCATTGAGACTTTTGCAAAGAGTGAATTGGGTGTGACAGCTGTTGGTCGCGGCCGCAGTGACTCACCAATGTTTACTCATTTTGCTGATGGTTGAGTCATATTGGCGTTATTCTTACTACCTCCAACTAGGAAGTACCCACCCTTCTTGCTTGTACCTGGTGGACTCAGATATTTTGCAATCTGAGGGTTGTGCTTCCCAGACTTCCTCTGAAATCAACGAAACCACTAAATTTAAAATGATTTTTTCTTGGCACCACATTCAGAAAGTGTAGGCGGGGTCTCTCAATGAAGGGCCTGGTGGTGGTTGCCCTGAATAACAATGCACAACCCATTGCCAAAATGGATATTGGGTTGGTCATGGCCCAAAACGCGGTTTATAACGCTGTTTCCTTAGATAAAACTGAGCCACCTATCTTCTCTTATGGCTCTGATATGAAATTAGTTTTAGTATACCAAATCACCCCAGAGAACCTGAGCTTGATCCCACCATGATTCGCAAAACACAAGCGGTGGAAAAGGAATTACTTTTGCAATACAAAAATGTTTATGAAATTACGGAAGATATGGTGAGATATGTGACCTCAGTAGTAAGAGTGACCAACTACCCCTCTCCATTCTATGATGCGAAAAAATACCCTGGAAGCATGCTTATGCCTGAAGAAGATATTTTTGGTGAAGGATTAGCTTTTTCTGCTTTTAATAAAGCCATTCAGGATAATTTTTGCTGACTGCTATCCTTTCATCCTCTTCAGGTAAAATCAGCAAAACAATTTAGTAATCACAGGAGCCTCTGAGAATTTTATAGACCAAGTCCTAGCCGACTAACTTGTGCTGAGTTACTTTTCAGGTGATATGATTAGGGGAGGGTCTTCTCTAAGGTATTCACACGCTAAAAATTCTGGGGTTAGTGGATTATCAAGTTGGTAAATACCATCTGGATTACTGCTTCCAAGCTATCAAAAACTTCTTGTACCCATTGTTTTGGGTGTATAGTGGTGGCGAAAGTTTGACGTCAGATGAACTTGAAAGACAATACCTTGTCCTTAACATTAAAGAATTGTCACGAATTAGTTGTCCCTTTGTCTGAAGCAAACTCTCATGGCGATCTGCCCCATTGGCCCGATACCCACCCTCTCAGTCTTGCCCCATTGTTGAAGCTCTATCTGGAGATACCTTTACCTTCCTTATTGGAGGGGTTGGAATCTTCATTTGATGCTGCCTCAGCCAATAAATACCAGCTCATTCAGAGTTTGATTGCAAGTTCAATCTCACTGTTAAACTGGAGCGTATATCTTCTCCCATTTGCCCTTTGACAGCATGGGAGGAAGCAGCCTTAAATGCGTGGATTATGGAACAGTTAGATAAAGGTGCGATATTTCAACGTACCTCCCTGGTGTGCTCTCCATTTCTCTTTGTGGAAAAGTCTGATGGTACCTTACTTTCATGTGTAAACTATTGTAATCTCAACAACGTCACAGTACCAAACTTGCATCCTATCCCATTTGATTCCCATATTGCTCGCTATGTGGAGAGACTTTTGACTTCTCCAAACTGGAATGCCTAGATGCATCCAATCAGACCCGGATTAAGAAAGGCCAGGAGTGGTTAACTGTATTCCGCACCCAAAAATGACTTTTCCAGTTTTGAGTTATGCCCTATGGGCAGAAAAACGCCTCAGCTATCTTTAAACGCCGTATAGATGCTGCTTTAAGGACCTGCTGAGTGTGTGCGTGGTGTCTTACATGGAATATCCTGTTGTTTTCACCTAATCATGAGTCCCATGCTATACACTTGTGGCAAGTGGTGAAGAGATTATGGACAGCCAACCTCACGTTATAAATCAGCATCTGTGAGTTCATTAAGTCCCAGGTCACCTTCCTGGGCAACGTCATGTTTGACCAAGGCCACATGATAACTTCAGATAAGGAGAAGGCAATTTGTGAGTGGCCCACCACATCTTTGGTTAAGAAATTGAGGAGTTTTTTGGGGACGTGTAAGTTACTTAAGAAATTTTCACCAAGTCTTTATGAGTAGCGGCGCCCTTGTATAAGGTGAGTGAGGCAATAGTGCTCCAGTGGCCCCTCAACTTTACAGGATGCCTTACAAGTGGTAAAGTGCTTTCTGTTGTCTACGTCCGTCCTTCGCCTTGTAGACCTCACAAAGGAGTTTATAGAGGCTGATGCCTCCAACTTCGACATAGTGGCGGCCCAATTATAAGTAGGCGAATATGGAATTGAGCATTCACTGTAATATTTCTTCAGATAAATGTCCCTGCCTGAGTTAAACTACGCCGTATATGACAAAGAGTTATTGGCAGTGGTTGAGATGCTGACTTATTGGCTCATCATTTGCATAGCTCATCTCAACCCTTCCGTGTGCATATAGATTACCATGCCTTGTTGTTTAGCGCGCACCTCATGTCTTGACCCCACAACAAACCCGCTGGCATGAGACCCTCGCCCAATTTGTGTTTACTTATGAGTTTACCAAGGACAAGAAGAATGGTTTGGCGACGCTTTGAGACGAAACCCTGCACTAGCTCACAAACCTAAGGAGGTAGAGGTGCATAATACCCACTTGATGATTCCTCCGGGTAAGATTGTGTCTCAACTTCCCTCCCCCTCGGCCCACAGGCCAGCACTTGCTCCTCTGGAAAATGCGTAGGAATATGGTATTTTCTGAAAGGTAGTCATTTAACTTTTTTTGTCAGCTGAGTATACTATGGTCCTCGCCAAAAACAAGTTGAATCAAGAAGAAATTACCAGGGGATACCACGTTAAAGACGAGATGGTGTGGTTTAAGGGACGCCTCTGGGTTCCAGCAGGTCCCCTTTGCCTGGAAATCATCTGAGATCATCATGATGGAATCACCGTTGGCCACTCTGGAAAAGCAAAGACCCTTGAGCTTATCCGTTGTAGTTACAATTGAAAGGGATTAGCTACGCAAGTTACCAGGTATTTTAAAGAGTTTTTGGTCTGCAACCAAATGAAATTTGAACCGTCAGCCACTATTGGGGTTGTTGGTACCAGTTCAAAAGGCTGAAGGGCTTTAGACCTCTTTATTGGAGGGTTCTGTTGTGAAATTACCTGTATCTAATGACAACGATGCCATCATGGTAGTGGTGGACCGTTTTACAAATTTTCCCTTCCTATTCCCTGCAGAACCACACTAACTGTGGCTGAGATAGCTATGCTCTTCGCTTCACATGCGTTTGCTCTTCACGGGGTCCCCCCAAAAAAGTAGCATTTTGGACCCCAGTTTACTTCCATCTTTTGGGAAGAGTTGTGTAAGACTCTTAAAATCCGTCCCTGCCGTTCAACTGCCTATCACCCCCAATCAGATGGGCAGACTGAACGAGTGAACCAGTTGTTGGAGCAATTACTGCAGTGTTACACCTCCGCGGACTATTCATATTGAGTTTCTCATCACCTCATGGCCCAATTCAGCTATAACAACGCCCAGCATGCATCAATCGGTTTTTCCCCCTTTTTAGCCAACAATGGCTCAATCCCGCCTTCAACATGGAGCCCAGTTGTGGATCCAAGGTGGAAGCGGTAATGTACTTTGAAAAGACAATCAAGAAAGTAAACCAGGGATAAACACCAGTTTGTACGCGGCCATGCATGCTTACAAGGAGAACGCTGATGATAAGAGACAAGTTGGTCCTGTATACAAGGAAGGAGATCTCGGGATACTGGATGCTAAAAACATCCCAATCAAGCAACCATACAAAAAACAGGGACCCAAAGATGATTGGGCCTTACCATGTTGTCAAAAAGGTGGGCCACGCCTCATTCCAGTTGGATCTCCCCCTCGTTTTAAATCTTTTCAGTCTTCCATGAAAGAAAGCTTAAGTTTTTCGAGGGCCCCAACCAGAGACTCCTGAGGCTTATCTCATGGATGGGGCACCGTATTGTAAAGTGGAAGAGATAGTAGCCTCCTTTCAGGTAAGAAGAAGACTTGAGTATCTTATATCCTGGAAGGGATTTATTTCAGCGGATAACAGTTGGGTCCCAGCGTGTGACTGCTCCCATGCCTAAAACCTAATAAAGGTATTCCACAAGCGTTTTCACGAGACTGCAGGTTCCAAGTCCCAGGAAGATGTCGCTGCCATGAAGTTGGCCCCTGCTCACATAAATTTTTCAGTGGCAAATTCCCCAAGAGGGGTGGACCCAAAAAAGAGAGGGTAATGTCATGTGAGCATGACTTTATTGAAGGGACCAACTGCCAAGATAAGGCTGGGCGTCAAGAGTTAAAAAAAATCGAGCTACAGGCCTCCCTGACATAAGGCACACCTTGGACCAACTCTAGGTGCATGCCAGTTATTCCCAGGTTAGTTCAAGGGAAGTGAAAAATTCCCAGCCATGTGTTACAGAAATGGCTTTAAAACGGGTGAGTTACCTTCTAAACAATGTCAGTTCAGTTTAGTTGCTCAGAGAACGAGTGTTTGAAACCCATTCAATTTTTACCATTTCCAAATCAGAATGGCTTAGCTTATAACCAAACACTAGAGTGCATTCAATCTTGATCTACAGTACCCTGGTCAATGGTGGGGTGCTCCGATTGGTCTGTTTAGGCTTGGAACCATTTTCCTAAATTGATGACTCTCCTCCCCTTGTTTAAAAGTATGGTTCTTAGAACCAAATTTCCTTATTTGTCGTTTTCCTTATCAATAAAATCCCGTTAGTTTACGTTTTTCATATATTTACTAAGGTGATAATGTGCAAAGACCTCTTTGGGGAGGTCCCTAACAATATCTGCCGTTTTATTTGCACAAATTTTACTACTTCTTCTGGTGCACCGCTGGGTCTTGGTTCCCTCCAGACTAAGGCACCCAAGCACTCCAGCCCAGATCATCTCTTGAATATGGACTCCCCTTTGGGGTCCACCCAAGTCTTGTTGTTTGTTTGCTATCTATTTATAAATACCGCGTTGTATACCCTTGACCTGTGTTACTTTGGTTCCAGCACCCTCTGCTAAGCTCTTCTCACCATAACACTGATGACTAGTTCCCTGGAGGTGTGGCTGTGCACCGCGCACCACCTCTCTTGGAACTGGAGAGTTATTGACACTCTTCTGACAGTAACCTTGTGTGACCTAGTGCAGAAGATAAATGAAACTAGGAAATAGGCTTGATCTTTATTGTTCTGAGAGCAAGAGAGCATCATTAGTTGAGCAGGGTCCATAATAGAAATTGAGCCCAGGTAGCCATTGGGATGTGCTGAGTATCCTCCAAGAGGCCACTTGTAAGATCATCTTGGTCATCTGTCAAAGTGGACTCCGTGTGGTTAAGCCTATGACCATTTCCTTCTCATCCAAGGAGGGAAAGGGGCCAAAATTCAGCTTTTCAGAGGAAATCAAGTTTATATTTCAGGAGTCTCATACAAAAGTGAGTGTGAAGTGGGACCATAGAAGCTGGTGGGTTGGTCTGCTTGTACTCTGAGAAATCATCTGCTAGGGTTTTCTAGTCAGACTTCAAGATAGGGTCCTTGGTGTTTAGGACCATAACCATTTCCTCTCAATCAAAAAGGGTGAAGGGGCTAGGTTATGAATCTTCAGAGTTAGTTAAGTGGTCCAAAGGCACAGATGCTACTGCAACTCCAGACGAGCGCTTCCTATACCTTTACCCCAGGTGGAGAAGGTGTAGGGGCTTAGAAGCGCTGGACTAATTTGAGGGGATGGATGTATGAGTTGTGTGAGTACAGCCACTGCAGTGGTTACATGACACTATAAGGGTACTTATTGTAGGGACAAAGTTGGGTGTGAGAAGGCGAAAAAGACAAATATGGCATGCTTGCCTTGCCTAAAACATACCCTGGACCAACACTAGGTAAGGGCAAGATATGCCCAAGTTGGCCCCGAGGGTGCACATGATGGTCATATGGGCATTACATCCATGACATTAGAATGCACCATTTTGTGTTGAATAAGAACGGTTCATTATGGCTAGTTGGAGAACTAGGGAAATGAGACTGTTAAAATCCTGAGCTTGGATGAATCGCTTCTGGACCTAGATTTCAACTGCACAGATTCGTGGATCCTGGCGTTGATTATTTGAATGAAATTGATAGACTGGGGCAATAAGAGTATGAAGACTATTATTATTGTTAATTGCCCAAAAGCCACGTTGAGAGTATTGCCCAACGCTAAACAGGTGCTTCTTCATCTTGAGGATGTTCTGGTACTTATAGGGAACACTTTCCCTATTATCTTCACGCAGAGTCAAGTGGAGAC
The DNA here is from genome assembly GCA_022478985.1 of Massospora cicadina. Classification (NCBI taxonomy): domain Eukaryota; kingdom Fungi; phylum Entomophthoromycota; class Entomophthoromycetes; order Entomophthorales; family Entomophthoraceae; genus Massospora; species Massospora cicadina. Next base: position 71,474 of record JAKSZP010014880.1, on the reverse strand, counting down.
TTGATAGTAACAATCTAAGGATATATGATCCTTGCACTCTTCTTTTAAGAGTAATGTTAAAACAACCAATGTTTAAATAACTAAGTTAATATCAATTTTTAGTCAGCTTTTATTAGGGAATACTTGGGGTTTTTATAGTTGAAATCAGCACACAACTTTTCAGCTGTCCAATGAGAATTATTTGTGCTCCTATACTGGTTTGACCCTCAGTGTTAGGCACCAAATCTTGTCAGGTACCATTGCCTTGGTTTTCTTAGGCAACATAATCCTTGGGTGTTTGGTGGACCAAACAATTGGTATTAGGTACTTGAAACCAATTGTTTCAGTTGATGACAATTATACTCTTCCTCCAGCGTTCAAACGTTTTGGTAGTTTCAGATGACTCCAATCCATTCCACTCTGAACGATTCCCTATAATTCAACTATCAGGGTGTAATTCCTTTATTTAATTATTGCTTGGTTTCAATGGGGATGTTGCCTGATGAAATTCTCATCTGTCGGTGGCCTCAAATATCTTTGGGGATGATGCCCGACAATAATACATTAGTCAGCAACCTCTAATATCATCAGGAATGATTCCCAACGATATTCTCATCAATCAGCCACTATTGCCGAACCTATACAATTATAACTTAATCATTGAATCTTATAATTGGTCAAAAGGTTGAATATATTAGTCATCTGCAATTCTGACAGAGACCCATTTAATTTACAATTTTATCAAATCTGGGAGGATTCATCTGAAGACAATAGCTCAACTTCAGGATTATTCAGATTAAAGCACTACAGAGGCTGGTAATCTGCGTTTATTGGTTCATTTGGGCTTAGTACCACTCCTGAGGAACGATGATTCTCCCCTAATGTTTATTAGTAATTTCCTGAGACCAACCACTTTGTTCGTCAGCTTGTTGTAATAAACACCCCAAAGCTCTTTACATTTTTAAATGGTCCCTAGGTTTGACCTGTGTGAGGACCTCATCAAGGAGGTCTCCAACAACATAGGTCATTTTATTTTATATCAAATAACTATGGAATCTGGTGCACACCTGAGAAGCCTGGTCCTCTCCATATTGAGGCACCCAAGAACCCAACATCAATCTGCATTTCATTTGGACTCCCCATTGGGTCCAACCAGGTTTTGTCATTTTTTCCTACCTCGTTGTTTATACAGTATTATACACTATGTCCTTGGGTCTCCTTTGCCTCAGCACCTTTAGAGCGCTCTATTCCCATTTTTACTGGTGACGAGTTCCCTTGTGGTGTGGCTGTGCATTTGGCACCACCTCACTGGGAATTAGAGAGTTACAGACACTCTCTTGACAATAGTTGACCAACTAGATAATTATACGTTCATGAAACTCATCCAACTGGGGCTTTACTTGAGTTTGAATGGGTTCAAAGGCCGTTTGTCACAGTCTCTATGTTGATCACCACAGTTTTCTCGTCTGGTTCATTGGTTGTGCATTTTGGCGATATTCTTGCTATTGCAAACTAAGAAGTGCCCATCTTCCTGCCCAACCCTAATGGTTTTGGACCCTTCATAATCCTGATGTTTTTCCAAAACCTGCCCCAGAAATATATTCAAAATTAGCAGGCTCTAGCCTCCTTGACTTCTGGATCTTCTATCACAAAAAATTTAATGATTCTTGTCCAAAGTTTAATAGTGTGGATTTAAAGTGCCGCTTGTCCAACAGTGCAGCAGACTGGGTATTCATTGTTTTCTGAGCACAGCTTTAAATTGGAATTTGGTAAAGGGTTTGGAAAGGGCTTTGAAGGCACGCCATCTGATATTGCTTCCTTCCAAACCTTTTATGAATTATTCACCCTTCGCCAAGTGGGACGCCCATTGGGGCAGTATTTAACGAATTTTGTGTTTGCTCAGGATTTACCACTGTCTGACATAGTTGTCAGGATTCTCCCTTTACAAGGTGTAAGCCTTAATAAGGGGAGAATATCAGAAGATATTAGCATGCAGGACATAGCCTTCAAAATATTCAGTTATTTCAATAAGTTTCAAAAAAGGCTCGATCCCACGTCATCAGGTCATATTTTGAATTTGGGGAATTAATTGAATTTCTCAAAAATGACCTAAAATAATTTTAATTTCGCTCACGAATATTTTACCTAATTATGAGGCCGCATTCACCCAACTCAACTATCTGTGGCTTAAAGCTCCTAATATCTGTATCAGCTGTTCATTTTGGAAGCCAACAAGTTGGACCTTTACACCTGGACTATTGGAAGAGCTCCTATTTAAGGTCAATACTAATTTAACCTATGCTATGAAGCTGTCACCAGGGGATCAAGAAGCTCAACTGACCTTCCAGGTAGGATGCGATGAAGGACAGGCCACGTGGGAATCAATAATTACTGATGAATCACTCTTCACCATTCCCAATGAATCATGATTCCCCTTATACTTTCAACAGTATTATAAATAGTGCTGTCTTACTTTTAATAAAGTACTTTTCAGCAAGTTATATTATTTATCTTATTTTATTTAAGTCCTTTTTATATTCTAATAAACAAAGTCTCGTCCACCCTTGCATCTAAAGTAGCCCCTGCCCTTTCAGCTGACTATAGCCTCCTTCAGTCAGCCACCATATTGGGTTTCCCAGTGTTAGCACCAGCGAGCACATCTGGCAGAAACCAGATAATAGTTATTACATTGATTCTCCATTCCAATTTGGATCCTTCCGCAAGAAACGCTCAGGTATGGTTGACTTACTCTTCCAACTTCTCCCATATCATTGAGGCTTTTTGGGGTGATTCCGCTGCCCCACCCAAAGAGGAGGCAGGTCATTTGGCCGTCATTGTTTCACCCACTTTGATCCCTATAAATACCAGCCCTGAAAATGTGAGCTTCCTTTTGGAAGTAAAGGCTTCTTTCCCTTTTATACTTTGGTTTCAGAGGATGTCAAAAACTAATAGGGTCTAGACTTGAAGTTTTACTCAAATTACATGGTTTTGGCCGCTTTGGTTTCGCCCTCTTCTAACCCTATAAATACCAGCCCTGTACACTAAAGCATTCCCTTGGAAATGGTGGTCTTGTTTCCTTCCATATTACTGGATTTTGTTAAAAGCAAGAGTCAGCGTGACCTAGACCCAAGTTACAGGTAAAATGACTCAATTAATTTTGCTGAGGAGGTTTAGCTTGAAGAAGATCCTATAAATATGGCCTCCAAATGTGGATTTTGCTGATATTGGGGTAATGGCTCTCACAGCAAATCCCTTAAGTTCTGCGAACCTGAGGGTCCACAAAAGTTAAGCCCCAATTCAAAATTAACTAAATCTCTGGATATCATTGATCTTATGGTTCTCCCTCCTGAGGAGCCTGGTGGACCATCATTGGAAGAGGGTATTGCTGTATTAGTAATGAACAATGAAGTCCATACCGATATCAAGTCAGGGATTTTGCCTATGTCACCCAAAACGCTGTATTTTAACGGAATTAATTTAAAAATTCCATTCAACTGGTAGCTCCCGCAGGGTCTCTATATCAACTATTCCTGTGTACCAAACCATATCTGAAAACCCGCGCTTGTCCCCCATGATGATTGAGAAAACTGAAGAAGTGGAACAAGTGTTTACTCTCCAAAACGTGGACAAATATGCGGCTGCTGAGGATACTGTGGAATATGTGTCTTCAGTGGTAAGGGTTGCAAACACCCTTCCCCATTTTTTGATGGGAAACCCCATCCTGGGAGTGTGATTCAGTCTAAGGAGGAACCCTCTGGTGAGCTTTTGGCCTTATTTGTTATTAATAAAGATTATTCTGGTTACCTTTTTCTTTCTTCTACCCTTTTCTTTCCTTCAGGGGAAATTAGCACAACTATTCTGGTGGATACTGGCGCCTTTGAGAACTTTATTGACTTGGACCTTACTGACTACCTTGAGCTAAGATACTTACCAGGTGGTATGATTAGGGCAGGTGCCTCTCAAGGTATTCCAACGCTGGAGGTTCAGGGGTTAGTTATTTATCCAGTAGGTAACTACCATTTGATGACAGCCTTTTAGCAATCAAAAGATCTCTTGTAACCGACTATTTTGGGAGTGGTGGCGAAAAATTTAACATCAGAACTAGTTTCAAAGATAACACCTTGACATTATATTTTAAGGGTAAACAGGAGCTAATAATCCCTATGTCTGAAGTAGACACTCAGGGCAATCTGCACAGATGGCCAAATGTAGACAAAAACACCCTCACACCTCTGCTGAAGCCCTCTCCAGAAGTACCTTTACTTCTTGCTTGGAAGAACTTGAGCCATCCTTTGATGCGGCTTCTAAAAATCCTACATGCACATTCTGAGTTTAATTGTGACTTCAAGCTCACAGTGGAACTGGTGCGCATTACCTCCCGATTTACCATCTGACTTTATGGGAAGAGGCAGCTTTGGATGTGTGGTCATGGAGCAACTTGCTAAGGGGCCATATTTCGCCAAACCTCACTAGTGCGCTCACCCCTTCTCTTTGTGGAGTAAGCAGATGGGTCTCTACTCCCTTGCGTGGATTATGTAACCTGAACAATGTTTGTGTCGCTGATTTTCATCCAATCCCCGCAGAGGCTCAAATTGCTAGCTATGTGGAAAATTCCAAGGGTCCCTAAATTGAATTTCTTAAATTATTTCAAACAGATTCGCATCAAGAAAGGCTAGGAGTGGCTACTGCATTACAGAACATGAAGAGGATTTTATAATTCCGGGTCATGTGTTTTGGGCTCAAAAATGCGCAGGCAATCTTCCCACATCATATTAATGCAGCCCTGGGGGAGTTGTTGTGTGAGTGCGCGGTAGGCTATATGGATGACATTCTGCTTTTTCCCTAATACAAAATTCCATTCAATCTACCTGCGGCAAGTAGTTGAGCGTTTAATAGCGGGAAGTTACCCCTGAAAATAAGCAAATGTGAGTTTTTAAGTCACAGGTCACTTTCCTGGGCAACATTGTTTTCAACCAAGCACTCATGATCACTCCGAATAAGAAGAAGGCAATTTAGGAGTGGCCCACGCCAGCCTTGGTTAAGGAGTTGAAGAGCTTTTTAGGTGCTTGCGCCTTCCTGAATAAGTTCACACCAAGTCTTTATCAGATAGCGGCGATTTCATATAAGGATAGTGGTGATAAAGTTCTTCAGTAGTCCACTATGTTGGAGGATGCCTTCCAAGCAGTGAAGAGTACTTTTCTGTTGACATCTGTTCTCCATCACGTGGATCCTGCTAGGGAGTTTATAGTGGCCACAGACGCTTCCAAATTTGCCATAGCTGCTGCACTCTTGCAGATCGTTGAAGAAGGAATCAGGCATCTTGTAGGGTATTTTTCTCAAAAGATGTTCCTACCAAAGTTGAACTACGTTGTATATTACAAAGAGCTTTTGCGGTTGTGGAAGCGCTGACCTATTGCATATCACTACATGGTTCTTCTAAGCCCTTATATGCTTTTGAAGGATCATAATGTCTTAATGTATTCCCGGGCCTTCATGTTTTAATACCATGGCAAACCTGTTAGCATGAGACCATAGTTCAGTTTATGTTCTCCTATAAGTTTACAAATGGATCGTATAATGGTTTGGATGACGCTCTGAGTTAAAACCCTGCGTTAGCGCCTAATCCCAAGGAGGTGGAGGTGCACTCAACCATTTAGTAATTCCTCATGGTAAAGTGATATCTGAACAACCCTCCACCAGGGAGTGCGTGACAGTCCTTGCTTTATTGGAGAACTTGGAGAATTATAGTATGTTCCAAAAGGTTGTCCTTCTTGGTCACTATTGGTGGAATACCATGGTATGGCCGAATGCAAGCTAAATCAAGAGGTATAAACAAGAAGTACCATGTAAAGGATTAGATGATTTGGTTCCAGGGGCGTTTATGGGTTCCTGCGGGACTATTCCGCTTGGAAGTGATCAAGGAACCCCATGATGGCTTAACTGTAGGGCACCCAGCAAAGAAGAAGACTTTAAAGATGATCTGATGCACATATATCTGGATGGGCCAGGATGCACAGGTGGCGAGATATTCTAAAGAAATTCCTGGTTTGTAATAGAATAAAACCCAACCGTCAGCCTCTTTCAGGGTTGTTGGTACTCGTCAAAAAATCAGCAGGACACCAGACTTCCCTGTCAGTAGAATTTAAGGTAAAGTTGCCTTTGTCAGAGGGGTACAATGTAATTATGGTAGTGGTGGACCAGTTTATTAAGTTCGCCCACTTCATTACATGCAACAATACAATAATGGCGGCTCAGATGGTGAAGTGTTTGTTTCATACGTGCTTTCCTTCCATGGGGTGCCTCAGGAGATTTTATTAGTGATCGTGGATCCTAGATTACATCCTTTTTTGTAATAAGTCGTGTAAAACTCTTTAATTCGTCCATGCCTTTCTACTACCTACCACCCCAATCTGATGGGCAGACAGAACGAGTGAATCAGTGCCTGGAACAGTTCCTGCGGTGTTACACTGCCGCAGGTCATTAAGATACGGCTTCCCATCTTCTCATGCCCAATTTAGCTATAACAACACCCAATATGCATCCATAGAATGTTCTCCATTTTTTGAAAACTATGGGTTTAACCCCTCCTACAACATAAAGCCCAGCTGTGGATTAAAAGTGGAAGAGGTGGTGGACTTTGCTAAAAACATCAAGAAAGTACACAAAGGGGTCACCACGATTCTGGATGCAGCTATGCAAGCTTATAAGGAGAACACCAATGGTAAGAGATGGGTAGGTATTGCTTACAAGGAAGGAAATCTCGTGATTCTTGATGCTAGAAATATCCCAATAAAGCAGCCATGCAAAAAACTTAGACAAAAAAATGATAGGGCCTTACCGCATTGTCAGAAAGGTGGGCCATGCCTAATACCAGTTTAATCTTCCCCCATAATTCTAGATCATTACCTTTTTCATGAAATTAAGCTGACGTTGTTTGAGGGTCCCCCACCAGAGACTCCAGAAGCATATCTCATAGATGAGGCACCATGGTGGGAAATAGTGGAAGCTGTAGCCTCTCGCCTTGTAATAAGAAGGCTTAAGTTCCTGGTGTCTTGGAAGGGGTTTGATGCAGCGGAGAACAGTTGGGTACCAGCACACGTTTCGTCCATGACAAAGGCCTGATTAAAGCTTTTCATGATCTTTAATCCGAGTCAGCTGGACCCAAAACTAAACAAAGTATTGCCGTCATGAATTTAGGCCCTGCCCCAAGATCTTTTCCTTGGTTGAAGCCCCTGGAGGGGGATGGAGCTCCAACAGAACGGGAGAGTAATGGAATAATTACATTACAGCATTGAGGGTGCTGATTATATTGATTTTCTGGGCGTGAGGAAGCGAATAAGAGAAAGTCGGCAGTCCTGCCTGACCTAAGCATATCCTGGGCCATCGCTGGGTGAGGGCACGCTATGCCCAAGTTGGTCCTGGAGGTGCACGTGATGGTTAAATGGGCGTTACATCCATAGCATTAAACGCACCAGCTTTGCGTTGAAATAAACGATTCATTCCAGTTGGTTGTAAAACAGGGTTTTGAGACCCATTTGATTTACAATTTTACCAAATCTGGGAGGATTCAGCTGAAGTCAATAACTCGAGTTTGGGCTTACTCAAGCTGCAGTACCACAGAGGCTGGTAATCTGCATTTATTGATTCTTTTGGGCTTAGTACCACACCCAAGTAATAATGGTTCTCCATTTAATAGTATTTTTGATTTACTGAGACCAACCTTCTTTGTTGGTCTACTTATTGGAATAAATACCCCATTAGCCTTTTACACCTTTAAATGGTCTCTTGGTCTGACCTGTATGCAGATCTCCTTTAGGAGGTCTTCAACAACATAGGTCATTATATTTTTTTTAAATTAAGATGAAATCTAGTGCACACATGGAAAAGCCTGGTCCTCTCCAGATTAAGGCACACAATCACCTTGCGCCAATCTGCAAATTGTTATGGACTCCCCTTTGAGGTCTAACCAGGTTTTGACATATCTCGCCTACCTCATTATATATACCATAATATATACTATGTCCTTGGGTGCCTGTTTCCTGGCACTTTTAGAGGTGAACTATTCCTGTTGTTACTAGTGAATAGTTCACTTGTGGTGTGGCTGTAAATTATGCACAACCTTACAGGGAGAAAGAGAGTTACAGACACTTTCTTGACAGCTACCACCAGTGTCATGGTTGAATGACTTAACGGGAACCAATGCCAAGGATAAGGATGGGCGACAGGAGGCCCAGAAGGTGAAACTTCAGGATCTTCCTGACCTTAAACACACATTAGACCAACGCTGGGTACAAGCAAAATATGCCCAGATTAGTACTAATGGGGTGCGAAACGCCCAGCCCCTTGTCCCATTCCAGGCGTTGGAACAAATGATCTACATAACAAACAAAGACAGTTCAATTCAGTTGATTGGAGAATGAGGGTTCAAATCCCATTTGAGTTACAAAATCATGCACTCAGGTAGAATACAGCTTCAATCAGATACTTGAGTGAAGGTACTTTCAGTGTATTTTACCAAATCAGATGGGAGCGTTTGCCTATTGGAGCATCAAGGCTTGGGCACACTTCTGCAGACCCACAATTTCCCCAACTCAGTTCAAATATAGTATTTGTGACCAATATTCCTTATTGGTCGACTTTTCCCAATAGAATTTCCTCATTTTACCATTTTTATTAAATGGTATTCCAAATGATATTGTGGGTGGACCCCTTCAAGGAGGTCTCACACTACATTAACTATTTCATTTTATCTATGATGAGCTTATCCCCTCGTGCACCATTGGTTCACCCAGGTACCCTCCAACCTGGGACGTTTACCCCTTTTTTCCTTGTGCACTGTGTCACGTTTAGGTGGTTATTAATCACACTCCTCTTCTTTAGTTATTATGCTCCAGTACCCTCTGCTGGGCTTTCGTAGCTTTGGTATTAATGGCTAGTTTCCTTGCATTAGCTCTGTGCACCGAGCATCACCACACTGGAAACAGGAGTTTTAGACACTCTCCTTACATTAGTTGACCAACCACTCAATTTTATGTGCACAAATATTTTCCATGTGGGACTTTTCCGAGGTGTAAATGATAGGTGCCAGCTGTAGTCTTCAGCTGTGGTCAGCTGCACCGCTGTTTCCTTTTTTTTATGAATGTTGGAGCAACTTGGCGCTATTATGGTTGCCTTCAACTGAAAAGTACCAACCCTTCATGATTGTACCTGGTGGATATGGATGCTTCAAAGTCCCAAAGTCATGATTCCCCAACTTTCTGCCAAAATTACCTAATTTGATGTGAATAAACAAGTTTTTCTTCGCCAGCGCTTTCAGATGATGCCAGAGGAATTGGCACAAATGGGCCTGGGGGTGTTGGCCTTGGATAACATCAGTTGTTCCATTGTTGTTCAAGGATTAGGGTCATTTACATATAAAACCGCTTTTTATAATCAAAACATCATCTCTACCTCTGAACTGTTTACTAGTTCTTATGGCCTGGGTGAGGACCTGTAAAAATTTACTCTAGCGGTTGATTATCAGCTGTCAACCCAGTAACCTTTTGATGCACAAGTTTGATTTCCTCATACACTTTGTCACATTGTATAGAATATATTGATAGATAATAGTATGGAGACTATTATTTGTAGTTGAGATTGAACTATTATTAGGCCCAACGCTTTGGCCAGTAGTTCCAATTAAATACTCTGTAAGTTATACTTATAGGAATTTTGTTAACTATATTCTTGTCCACCCAATCTTTGTTAAGATACCCCGGTGACATTCTCTCTCAGCCCAACACACATTCAGCAGCTATCCCTGATTGTGGTTCCTTTGTCTCAAGATCCCCACTCGAATCTTTACTCTTCTCTCTGAGAGTCTTCCAATTATTGCCTTCTGCAATTAATATCCTTGAGAAAGAATGACACAATAGAAGCTGATAGTTTAACTATACACTTAATTGACAATATTACTGTAGCTAATAATGTTTTACTAAATATTGTTTTTATATTATAGTAAATCTTAGGGAATTATATAGTAGGGGATTCAGTTGTCTACCCTTGGTTGACACCTCTTCGATTAAATGGCAGCCATTGCCATTGAATCACCCTTCCTTGTCTTGGCAGCGATGGTCTTCCCCATCCTGGCCTGGATTCCGTCATTGGACATCCTCAAGACCTCAAACAGAAAGAGTCAGAAAATGTGACCCTAACGTTTTCCTCTCAATCCAAGAAAACCAGCCATAATTGGCTAGCGACCTGCTTAGGTAATGGGACTTATTACCCATTATGGCAGGTCACTTCACCAACCAATCAGTTCGCTAGTTGCAGGTGGCATCAATCACCTCACAGCTCACTATTCATTCCCAATCAATCAGTGATGAAACCTGACCAATCCCAATTGGTACACCTGATAGTTAATCTCTATCATATGCCCCTATTTCTTCAGCCACTCCACCCGATGAGATCTTAGGTATTCATCCGGATTGATCCCTGATGGAAACAACCAGGTTAATATCCCAAAATCCCCCAAACATAGTTCCTTCAAACCTGGGCCAACCAATTTCTGATTCACTTCGCCTTAGGAAATTGTTAATTATTGGCGTTTGGGATCAATTACACCGAGTTAGTTTTGAACAGGGTATGAGCCACTGAGAAACCAAATTGGATGATATGAGGATTGCTGACTTATAATAAAACTTAATAAAATATGTATGGAGCTATTGCCCTTTATTTTAACCTTTATTTTACTGTAAATCGCAGACTTATCTGCGCGCTCCTCTTTCTTCTAAAAAAACCTCCCCCCTTTAATCTTCCATCAGACTCTTTATACCTTGGTTCCCCAGCTGGATGCATCCTTAGTTTGGTAATCTTCTATTCTACTTCTCTTTACAAATTACTCTCATTCATATCGAATCTCAGCATAAATCCTTTTGATTTGCCAAAAGCCTCATTTTGAAGTGCTTAAATTTACCAGCATCAGTTCGATTCCAGAAGATTCCATTTATTTCGCCATAATGACTCAAGGCTTATTGTACAGTCATATTGGAATTGCAACATTACCCCCCCTTTGACTGGATGATAAGCTCTTACTGTCTGTATGCTCAAAGGAACTTCGCGTGGACTCAATTGATAATCTGACCCCCAGCGGGTTCCTTAATTGTGTAGACATCCATGCCAGTCTTCTCGATAATCTCAAATGGGCTGACCCAAATGTTGGAGAGCTTATTTTTTGTCTGAATCCATGCTGGTTGTGGAATAAAACATAATCCCCTTCAGCGAACATTAGAAAACCACTCCAGTGCTTCTGGTCAGCCACCTGGTTACGAATTTCTTAGCCAAACTGGTGGAGTAGGCTTCAGTTTACAACTTGATCAATATATCTGTGAGTTGCCTCAGATATCGCTGAGGAGTCACACACTCAGTGTCCTCTACACACAAATACAGCAAGGCGGGCAGAGCCAGATGTCAGCCATACAGTAGTTGAAAGGGACTCTTACCAGTGTATGAATGATAGCTAATATTGTATACAAATACAGCTGTGGGTAGAAGGGCGCTCCATTCCAAGGGTGAGTTTGTTATCAATTTGTGGAGTATGTTTACTAAGATTCCATTGACTCGCTCCACCATCCCATTTGATTCTGGATGATAGGGGGTGGTCAAAACCCCATAAATCGCCATCAACTCATTTAACTTTGGCAGGATATACGAAGTAAAGTTGGTTCTGTTGTCCGTCAGGATGAACTGCGGGCAGCCATGCTGCTGTATAACACACTCCATAATAAACTTGGCAGTGGTGACCGCGCCCAAGTTGCTAATAGCCCTGGCCTCCACCCGTCAGGTAAAATGATCGATGGTGACAATTATATACTTGGATCAATTGGCACTAATCAGCAGAGGTCCACTACATCAATTGAAACTGTGTGCCATGCGAACTGGGGTTTCACTAATTGATAGGTGGTTTTCTTACAGAAAGGTTTTTCAACTTGACACCAATAGCAACAGCTAATAGTTACCAGTACGTTATAATGCATGCTTTCCCAGAAGTATTGGAGTCACAAAAACTCCAGTGTCTTCCAAAACCTCCATAGACTACAGCCCAATGAGCATCCATAATAATCGAGGGTCTACTCAAAGGCTTAGGAAAATTAAACGTCAAATCTCCAATCCGCTTGTATAATTATCCCCCTCATATGAAGGTACCCTCCCTGAGTCCATCTAACACCTTGATCACTTGTGGCGGCTCATCCTGGTATTTGTTCACCATCATCTTTTCATACATTATATCAGCTAGATCCGCTGTGATAGCAACCGTGGGCAATCAAGATAGACAATCCACGTTTTGATGTTTTTCCCAGGTCAATGTAAAATCTCAAAATTGTATGCTTGTAGCTTCAGAGCCCAATGTGCGAGCCATCCTTCCAGTTCATGCATATTCTGTAGCCAGCGCAAGGAAGCATGATCTGTCACTACTTGAAATCTTACCCCATGCAAATATACCTGAAATTGCTTGTAAGCGTAGATCATAGCTAAACACTCCCGCTTGGTTACAGTGTAGTTTTGTTCTTGACAGTTCAAGCTCCAACTACAGAAGGTGACAGGATGTTCCACACCGTCATCATTTTTCTGGGATAATACTGCCCCAATAGCAGCTAAGGATGCGTCCGTTTGTACTATGAACAGCTTATCAAAGTTGGGGTATTGCAAAATGGGTGCGCTTGCTAATGCTGTATGCAATACATCGAAAGTGTTCTGGCATCATTCTGTCCAATTGAAAGAAGCGTTTTTCTTTAATAGCTTGAAAAGTGGTGCCCCGATACAACTGAAATTGGGAATGAATCGTCAATAATACCCAACCATTCCCAGAAACACCTGAATGTCCCGCTTATTTCCTGATTGAATCAACTTGCCTATCGCTTCCACTTTAGCTGGCTGCAGTTTAAGCCCATTTGAATCCACAACAAAACTGAGGTATTCCAATTGTTCTTAAAAGAAAAGGCACTTTTTGAGGCTTACTTTTGATATTAGTGGCAGCGAGGCGCTGAAACACTTGCTCCAAGTGGGCCAGATACTCTGTGAACATCCACAAAAACACATTGATGTCATCAAGTTAAACTAAGACGCAGGACATCTTTAAATCACCTAAAATCATATCTATGGCATGCTGGAATGTATCCAGAGCGTTACAAAATCCTTGCAGCATGCGCGTTGGCTGGAACAACCCTCTTGAAGTGATGGTCACACATTTCTCCCATTCCATTAGTGGCAATTTGATCTGCCAGTACCCCAAGATCAGATCCATGGCAGAAAAATAGTTCTCCCCACCCAATCAGTTTAAAGCATCGTCAATCCATGGAAGAGGGTAAGAATCCTTCTTCATGACATTATTGAGTTTACAATAGTCAGCTTAACCACCTGATTTGAGCCATCCTTCTTCTTTACAGTGAGCACAGGCAACGCCCACAGACTTTTTGATGGCTCTAGCATCACTTGCTCAATAAGCTTATCTACCTCGTTGGAGACAACCTCTTTCGCTGCTCTAGAATGTATAATAGGATGCGAATGAATGTGAGGGTGATCCCCATATCAATCTGATGTACCACCCCTTGAGCGCACCCCAAGTCATGATCATCATTTGCAAAAATATCCCAATACCTTTTAAATAACGCCATAGAATTATCTTGCTGATCTGCTGATAGTCCTGTGAGCGCTTCCCATGGAACTACAGTCAGTATGCCAAATGAGGAGCGAGCTGGTAGTCCAAGATCTTCCCAGGAGCCAAAGTCATGAATACGTTGAACTTCCCCAATAGGGACGAAGTATAGGTAAGCCACCACTTGGTGCCGCCTAATCGTTATTGTCTCCTTCTGGAGGTTCGCGAGCAGCACCTTCACCTCCCCATTCCCAGGAAACAATAACCCCAGAGCCACATGTGGTTTGAGCCGTGAGTGCTGATGAGGCGCCAGGATTTCTCCATACAGCCTTTTAGGGACTTCGATTTTGAGCCCAAAGCCTATTATGCCCTGATTTAGACAGTACGCTTAAAGAGAGCGTTGCTCAAAGCGGAATTCCTTTATACTCATATATCTGATTGGGGAGGATCTTGGTCCGCTGACTCAGTTGCTGGTAGCAAACAGGGATTACTCCAACACTGTATACTAGATTGATCTGACCAGAGTGTACTGGATCTGTTAGAACTCCACCAGAGGAAAAATATATTGGAATTTGTTGACTGAATATGGTAAGGGTTTCTTCCACCATATCTATCACAACGCCAAATTTCCTCATGAAAGCTGCACCAATTAACATATTGTAGTGGTTATTTGGCAAAACCACTACTGGAGCAGACACCTGGACTGACCCAAATCGTAGAGGCAACGCGCTATATACTTCTTCCGACATAGTGCTGAGCGTTCCCGTGGTCTCATATACTATGCGATGGTCCACATCTGGTTTCAACATAAGTTTAGCCACCAACCAAGTGGTGACTATGTTTACAGGTGCTCCTGTGTATATGATAGCGCGGATTTTCGTGTTTTGAATGAATATGTCACAATAAGTACATTCTGAGTAAGAAGAATCATTGGTTTGTATTGCTTGTACGTTCAAGGGCTTTGTGCTACTCAAATTAGAAGAAATGCCCTTGCTGACTTGAGGATACTCACCAGTGATTTTCTCCACCAGAATGGTTATGGTAACCCTACTAAAGGACCGACATTTAGTGAAGGATCCAGTTTGCTAATGCCAGTCTGTTCCAGGATCTGCCACGCATATGGCTTCTGCATGTCCTGGAGAAGCTCTTCCCAATGGGGTGGGACTTTACTCATGGAAGCGGAAGCAGGAGTATCCAACGAAAGCTGCTGGTATAACACATCATCCAATTGAGGTTCAATTTTTACCTGAAAAGATAGTTGGGGAATGTTGGGGACAAGTGAACTGGACTTAGCGGAGATAGAGCGTCCCATCTCTACTCCACTTGAGCTTTTCCCTGCTTGATTATCTTTGTTGGCATTGCATACATATGTGGGTGGCTAGGGCAATTGGCTGCATAATGCCCTCTTTGTCCGCACTGGAAGCAAGTGTTCATAAAAGGTGCGCGTATATAGTTAGGGGCGGAAGAACAGGTCAAATATTGTCGGTAAGGTTCCAAGGTTGCGGACAAACTGGTGAAGCATACCTGGGCTGGAAAGGGTCTATTGAATCATGTAAGAGATGAATACGTTCCAGAGGCTGATAACCCAGTCACTGCGGCCTATATTCCACAAGGGTTGGAGCGGGGGCAACAGCGATTTTCCAGGCTATGTTGGGGGCGCTGTTTGTGGCAGAGAGCTGACGTAAAGTGTTCAATTACTGGATGAGTCTGGTATCCCCATCCAACACATGGGACATAGCGTTATAGAGTTCCCAATATGGTTTGGCAGCCGCCGTCATTGCTATACCCACCTCTTAATTAGACAAGACATTGGCACCCACCAACACATGAGCCTCATTAGTGAATCACTCTGCAAACTGTGTTGACTCATTTTTTGAAAAGATATTGTTAAAATTCTGCCCTGCATTGAGCCATTTTTCTTTGCCCCCAAACAGGCGAATTACAATCTCCTTCACCTCTTGGTACGCTACAGTACTGTCTTTAAGATAACAAGTAACTTGATCAGCACTTGAAACATCCAACACAAATAACAATAGTTTAGCTTTTTGTTGATCAGAAGCCCCCTCTATGGCAAACTCAAACCGCTTAGAAAACCCATGTATGTTACCATCATGCTTAAATGAGGGCAGCCTGTCACTGCAGATTTCTTTTCTTTAATGACCTTATCTAATTTATACTCTGCACAGTCTAGCCGCTCTGTCGTGCTGCTCAAAAGGTTGGTAAGTTGGTTGGCATGGTCACCCACCAGAAGCAGTTGGTGGAAGGCATGGTTGAGCTGCTCAGTTTATTCTTATTCTCCTGAAACAACACTGTTTTCTCCTAAAGTAAGGTATCCAGAGCAAGCTTCAGTTCCCCATAGTGAGTTATTTTGACCACTGGGGATAGTACCTCATCAGAGAAAGCTGGTTGCGCCATAGGTACCATGATGAAGTTGTGATTAGTTGATCAATGGGCCCCCTGTAGTGAGCACCACTATTAATTCTCAGCGTTTGGGCTCGATTCTGCTGAGTTGGTTTTGCACAGGGTATGAGCCACTGAGCAACCAAATCAGATGATATGAGGATCGCCAACTTATATTAAAACTTAATAAAATATGTATGGAGCTATTGCCCCTTATTTTAACCTTTATTTTACTGTAAATCGCAGACTTATCTGCGCGCTCCTCTTTCTTCTAAAAAAACCTCCCCCTTTAATCTTCCATCAGACTCTTTATACCTTGGTTCCCCAGCTGGATGCATCCTTGGTTTGGTAATCTTCTATTCTACTTCTCTTTACAAATTACTCTCATTCATATCGAATCTCAGCATAAATCCTTTTGATTTGCCGAATGCCTCATTTTGAAGTGCTTAAATTACCAGCATCAGTTCGATTCCAGCAGATTCCATTTATTTCGCCATATTGACTTAGGGCTTATCATCCAGTCATATTGGAATCACAACATAAATTTTCCCCTAGTGATACCTGTTAATCTAGCAGGCTGGGAATATGGGCAAAAATCCCAACACATCCCCCTCTTGCCTAGATTTCCTGTAAGAAAAGGACCAGGGCATGAGAACACCACTTCAGAAACCTGGTTGAATAGTTCATTGGTTTAAGAGTACACTCGTCAATACTCAACACTGCACAGGAAGACCTTTGGCATATGGTGTTCTTCCTCTTCCTCCTCACTACCACCTTCTCAGAGCGCAGTCCCCTTGACCTTCTGTCATGCCGGGCTGATCAATTTACTCATGACGATATTAATCCCAGGATCCAGTTTTCCCCCCGTCAGGGTATATGACCCTCTGTCATATTCAGGATTCTTGGTCTGGCGTCCTTGATTTCCTGATTTTCTCCTCATCCTAGACAGGAGACTCTTGCCATCAATATTCATTTTACAGCTTGATTAAGGATAGTAATTTATATTTGCCATTGTTATTTCGCTCATAACCTGCTGGCTGTAAGTCATTCTTAATTTTTCCTTTGGAGAGCTTATCTCATTAATTTTGAGATTAATTTCCCCAAAATTGGCCTAATGGATTATGGAGTGCATAATGTTAACTTCTATATAAGTCCACCATTCCCCCTCTCATCCAGCTCATATGTCAAATTCCAAATCTTGCTACCAGCAGCTCCTCAATAGTCTGTCTGATCCATACCTCCATCTCTTTCACCAGATGAGTCAGGATGCTTGACGGAACCTCTTTTATGGTCCTTCCAGGACTCATATGTATAATCTGGCGCAAGCAGCTAGTCCTTCCATTAAATAACTGGAAATGGTAACTAATTCCTCCAAAACCAGGCCGGCCATCAGTTCAAACAACTCTCAGCCAACTCTTCCCTTGCAGTTGATTCCAGAGTTGGACTTAAAAACCCTCCTGGATCTTGCTCCTTTCATTGATGCTCCAAACATCATCATAGATGCTCCGGAGATTATGCTGGTTGCTCTGGATCATTTGTTCCTGGCTGGGTCAGACCTGCTCCCCTGAGTTCCTCTTCTTACTTGGTCAATTTTACAAACCCACTATACTGGTTTCTGAGCTCTCAATTGATAACAGCATACACTTCAAGCTACCCTACGCTGAACTCCAGGCCCAAGTCACTGAGGCTTTGACATTAGCGCTAAATCCCTCTGATCTTGACAACCTTCTGGATCAGGATACTGCCGCTTATGCTCTTCACTTTTCTGGCCAAGTTCTTCGAAGTTGGTCTACGAAGCTTCCAGACTCACCTGGTTTCCACCGGTCATTCAGCTTTAGCTTCTATGAAGCCCATAGTCGCCGCTTGCAGGATGCAATCTGCTATCTGCACAACTACCTCTTTTCAGGAGCTTCCCATCGCTATCTTCCATTGATGGCATTGATAGGGGGCATGATTTGGCAACCCCATTGGGTATTCCTTCTTTGTTGCCAGCCCACATGTCTGGTGTCCTTGATGAAGCCCATCGGCAGGCACTCAAGAAAAATCTTCCAGCTCCGTTGCTGTATCTAGATTACTCAAGGATATTTGCCAATTGCCTCTTTCTTTATTGCTGCTTTCCTCCCGCTCCAGGGTTTCGCAATTGGCATCTTCTGACATTTCAATTATCCTTCCCTTAGTCGCTTTTTCTCAGGGCTCAGTGTCTGCTCAATTAACGTGGTTTTGTGTAGGTCTCACCCTTGCAAGCGTCTGATTGCATATTGATTTTGATGGGCTGTTTATTCCTACCGCGATCCATCCTCCCTCCCCCAAGAGGCGACATAGGCGGAATCATCCCCATACTGAGGACAATCAATAAAAATAAAAATGCTAAAAATATATTGGCCTTTTTATCTGCGCGGTTTTATAATATTTTTTCCAATATCTTTTTCAATTTTTTATCTTTATTCTTCTTTTTTCCTATAGGATTTGACCTTGTTTTGGTTCAAAGGTCCATCTTTCCCCTCAAACTGGATCCTGGGTACTTAAACCTACCTGTTTTCCAAGGTTCAGAGGTTCTTTTTTCGGACTTAACCATCTATATTGGTTCAGAGGTCCCTTTTCCAGACTTGACCTAATCATCAGAACATGACCAACTTAATGGTTCATCAGTCCTTCAGGAACTTTTTTATAATTTCATAAATACAACGCTTTAGATACTTAGCGTGGACTCAATTTACAACTCTTTCATCCAAGAGATTCTTGATGGAGTAAGCATTGGTTGTTGTCTTGGTGATTACTTCGAACAGACCTGACCACAATGCATCTAGTTTGTTTCTTCATCCAAAACTATGCATATCGCTATAGGCGATTCTTTCCCCTATTCAATATTCTTCAAATGCTGGTCAGTTCTTGTCATCCATCGATTTCGCTCATATCCTTTTCTTTAAGGTTGTATTGAATGCTTGCAATTGCATATTGATCAGGATACTTGTCAGTTAGTTCAAGTACTGCTCGGTACTCATCCCTAATGTAGGTTCCACCACCAAATATAAAAATTGGTGGCAACGCGGCCTTTCTTCCATATATTAATTCAAATGGCGTCTTTCCCATCGCTTTATGATGACTAATGTTGTAGGTGAATGTCACTGAACTCAGGTATGTTCCCCATGCAGAAGTTCTCCCTGTGACTAGCTTCCTTAGCATCACGGCCAGCATCCCATTGACCCGTTCTGCTAGTCCATTCGTCTCCAGTCAGTATGGTACTGACATGACTCCCCCAGATCACCATTATTTCGTTTAACCTCAGAATCACATGAGACATGAAGTTGGTCCCACTGTCACTCAGCAGGACTTGCAGACATCCATGCCAGTATACCACTTGATCCAGGATGAATCTCGCAGTACTGGTAGCATCTACTCTGGTTAGGGCTTTCGTTTCAACCCATCTCATCTGATGGTCAATAGCAATTATGATGTACTTGACTCCCCCTGTGCTCATTGCCAGTGGCCCCCATCACATCGATGGACACCATGTGCCAGGCGAATCCAGGGTGGACCAGTCAGTATCCAGTTATGTTCTTTTGTGGTTTGTGCAGCTGGCATTCCATGAAACAAGCCAGATGATCCACAACATTATAGTTGATCGATTCCCAGTAATAATAATGGAAAATATGGTCGGTTGCTTTCCTCAGGCCTCTGTGCCTGACAACCTTGGGAGCTGCTTGTACTATGGCTGCTCTTTCCAACGGTTTTGGGAATAATAGCCACTTCCCGTTGATCATCTTGAATACTTGTCCATCTATAGTCTCGTTGTTTACCATCGATTTCTGAAGTGCACCTTGGATTTCTCGGTGCTCATTACCAATTTCTCTATCAACTATTCTCTGGAATAGCTCTTCTGCCTGCTGGTATACCATCTGTACCATTGGCAACCACAATAAACCATCCACGTTCTGATGAGAAGCCCGCGCTCTGTGGACTATCTCATAATTGTAAGCCTTAAGCTTAAGTGCCCATTGGGCCAGTCATCCTTCCAGTTCTCTTAGATTATGTAGCCAACGCAGCAAAGAGTGGTCTGTCACACCTTAAAGTGAATTCTGTGGATGCACACCAGAAACTGCTAACATGTGTATATGACCGCAAGGCATTCCCGCTCAGTCATGGTGTAGTTCCTCTCAGCAGCTGAGAGTGTCTGGATCACATACACCACCAGATGCTCATCCCCAATTTTGTCTACTTGGCTCAGTATGGCGCCAATCACCATCAAAGAAGCATTGGTTTGAATGATACACTCCTGATTGAAATTTGGATATTTCAGAATCGGCGAACCTATTAATTACTGGCATAACTCATCAAAGGAATCCTGGGCCTCTTCATTCCATATGAATCCTTTTTTCGGATCATTTAATAAATGAAATAAGGCTCAGCTATTTGGGCGAAGTCCCAAATAAATCTTCTATAGTATCCAACCATCCCAAGGAATACTTGGATTTCTCAGACACTCTTTGGCACAGCCATTCGCTCTATAGCTGCTATCTTCTGGGTTTGCAGCTGCAATCCACTTGAGTTGATTACAAATCCCAGTTATTCCAACTCTTTCTTGAAGAAGTGGCACTTCCTTGGCTTGATCTTCAGGTTAGCCGCGGACAGTCTCTTAAAAACTTCTCTCAAGTGGTGCAGGTGATCAGTAAACATCCTACTGAAAACATTGATATCGTCCAGATATACCAGGATGCATGACAACTTCAGGTCGCTTAATATTGCATCCATGGACCTCTGGAACATCGTGGGCGCATTGCCAAGACCCTGGGGCATCCTCGTTGGCTGATATAACCCCTGCACGGTAATAATTGCGCATTTTTCTTGGTCTTCTTTTGGCAAGTCAATCTGCCAGTATCATGAGATAAGATCCATTGCGGAGAAGTACTTTACTTCTCCTAAACAATCCAGCGCATTGTTGATCCTCAGTAGGGGATACAAATCCTTCTTTGTAATTTTGTTCAGCCTCCAATAGTCAGTCACCACCCAGTTTGATCCATCCTTCTTCTTCATGATCAGAATCAGACTCGCCCAGGTACTTGATGATGGAACTAGAAGCCCATGCTTCACTAGTTTGCTGATTTCATCCTCCACTACCGCTTCAGTGGCTTTCAATCTTCAGATCAGTCTCATCCTTATCAGTAAATTTTCCCCGGTGTTGACCTTGTGAATTATGTCTCATGCGCATCCCAAATTGTGGTCATCCTGAGTGAACACTTCCAAATATCTCACAAATAATTTGAGCACCTCTTTCTGCTGGCCTTCTGGCAGATAAGCGATATGCTCCCAATCAACCAATAGGTTGATGCTTTCAGCTTTTCTAGCTGGTAATCCCATCTCATCAAGGGTCCCAAAATTGTGGAATCGTCTCAATTCGGCCATCAGGATCAAATTAATAAATGTGATGATCTGATTCCTCTTGATCTTCATTGGGTTTTCGCTCAAATTTGCCAGGAGAACTCATATTTCTCCATGGCCCGGCATTATTATCCCAGGAGCCACCCATGGCTCCACTCTGGACTTCTTCCAGGGGCTTCCGACCTCCCCATACAACAGCTCCAGAATCTCCAAAGTCAACCCTGTATCAACTATTATCTGCGATCCAGCTGGTATGGTACTTTCTTTTTTGATCCTTGATGGAATTCCCTGATTTTCTAGGATTTCCGCCGGCATCTCGCGTCACTTCCTACCAAATAACTGGTATCAAAATTAGTACAATGCTGATATTGTGTATCATTTTAATGAAGTTGTTTCTTTAATTTAATGGAGCTTCACCATCCTTCTGGTATACCAATGGTAACTTCTGACCCAGGATGGTCAACATATTATCCTCAAAGTTACATTTAACTCTGTACTTCCATAGGAACTCTGTTCCAATCAGAATATTGTAGTTTTGGCTCGCCAAAGCTATTGCTGGCGCAGATACTACCAATGACCCAGATTGTAGTGGTAGCACACTATACACTCCACAGGAAATGGTGGTGTTTGGCCCAGCTGTTCCATATTCTCTCTTTTGTTCCAAGTCCAGAGAGATCTTCATCCTCTTCACCAGCTTGGTCAAAACAATATGGATGGGCGCTCCACTGTCAACAATTGCCCTCACCCTCACTCGATTCACTTGAATATCTATATATGTACACTCAGAGTATTATAATATAGTATTTACTGAGTGAATGGTGGCATTATTAGCCGAATCTAGGGTATGAATAATCTGCGCCAATAATTCAGGAAATGATTCCTTTATCACACCGAGGGGGATCAACAGATTGACCTCATCTAAATGGACGTCTGATAACTCATCAGGATTCTTGGCAGTCTGAATCTTCTCCACCAGTTGTCAGGTGTACAGCCGGGCAACTTCCTGGATTATTTTGAGGTCAATTCAACACCCTGGCTCTGGTCATGGCATTCACATCCATGTTGACCACTTGGTATAGCTGATCCTACTCATCGTCTACAAACAGATCACTAACACTATTTCTTCATTAATAATATTGGGAGGAACAGGTTTCTCAGCTGCTCTATACTGTTCCTTATCTAGGCAGTGGGCCCTTTTCCCAAATCCCTGGCGGCTGCTGTTTCCTTGGCCTGGACCACGTTAATCTGATCCTAAAGCTTTTTGCAGTGTAAGGCGAAATGTCCTTTCCCGCCACACTGATAGCAGACCTTCTCTTTCTTGCTTAACCATCTGAATTCTTCAGGCTTATTTCCCAGCACTTTTCAATTGGTAGCCTCTTTTGCTCCTTCATTTCCCTTCATGGGATTCAGATTTCGAACTGGATTAGACTTTAAGCTTCCAATTGGGGCATCAAATGTCGCTCCCAAAATCTTCAGGTTGTCTACCATTTGTGAGGTAGTTATCTCCATCGCAAACATGGAAGACATCATTTGATGCAAATCGCAATAGGGCTTAAGGGCCACTTGCAAAGTGATTCTAGCATCAAAGTCATCTAACACTTTCACTCCAGCCAGGATCTGCGACTCCTGATAAAATTGATCCGCGAATCTAGCAAGAGACTCATCTTTATGGAATTAAATTACCATAAATTTTTGCTTGCATTTTGACATGCGGGTTGGACTCCAGAACTCCTTCATTATGGCCGCCTATGCCTCGGCATATGACCAGCTGTACCCCTCCAAGTGGGGTAACACTAGGTTCTGACAGTTGGTGTCCAGGCAGTTCATGACTGTCAACGCCTTTTGATGATCTCCATAGCTAATCATAGTCATGTCAAACAGTTGTAAAAAACTGGGGCGTTATCTTAATGGAATGTTGGCAATTTTGGTGTTGCCCTAAATTCCTCCAAGTCATTTCATGCGATTCTCTTGGGTTGGCTACTCAGCTAACTTGTGGAGTGAATTCGGGCATCATCTCTGAATTGGCATTAAAGGCGGGAGGCATATTTCTTGGGGTATTTGACTTCCCAAGTATCAAGCAATGACTTTCTCTTTGGCATCGCTGGCCATATCAGGCTCACAAGCACATCTGTGAGATTTCAAGACCGCCACTTCTTTGATCAATTTCTTGATATCCACACCAAACTTTCTTAAACAAACGCGATCCACTTCTCGCTCCATTTTCAGGAATAGGACCTCTCAAACGAGGTCTCCTTCTTTCTTCTTCAATGAGTTTACTTTGCCGAGTAACTCATTCCCAAAGTTGGCTACATTTTCTACTCCTTCCTCCACCCTTTGGTGACTCATTCTTTCAAGGCCGCGAACTCCTGATGGTCCACTGAGTTTAAGGCATTCTGATTCACAGTGGCAATTTTGGTCCACAGCTTGCGCATTTCTTCTTTATATGACCTATTATAGATTTTCTACTCAACTACCCCTGTAGTGAGCACCAACTTGTAAAAATTTACCCTAGTGGTTTATTATTGGCCATCAACCCAGTAACCTTTTTACTGCACAAGTTTGATTTCCTCATACACTTTGTCACATTGTATAGAATATTAATTGGTAATAGTATGGAGACTATTATCTGTAGTTGAGTTTGAACTATTATTAGGCCCAACGCTTTGGCCAGTACTTCCTATTAAATACTCTGTAAGTCATACTTGTAGGGATTCGTTCCCTATATTCTTGTCCACCCAATCTTCATTAAGATACCCTGGTGACAGTCTCTCTTGGCCCAACACACAGTTGGCAGCTATCCTTGATTGTGGTTCCTTTGTCTCTAGATCCCCACTCGGATCTTTACTCTTCTCTCTGAGAGTCTTCCAATTATTGCCTTCTGCAATTAATATCGTTGAGATGGAACATCACAATGGATGCTGATAGTCTGACTATACACTGAATTGACAATATTACTGTAGATAATAATGTTTTACTAAATGTTGTTTTTATATTATAGTAAATCCTAGGGAATTATATAGTAGGGGATTCAGCTGTCTAACCCTTGGTTGACACCTCTTCAATTAAATGGCAGCCATTGCCATTGAATCACCATTCCTTGTCTTGGAAGCGATGGTCTTCCCCATCCTGGCTAGGATTCCGTCATTGGACATCCTCAAGACCTCAAACAGAAAGAGTCAGAAAATGTTACCCTAACATTTTCCTCTCAATCCAAGAAAACCAGCCATAATTGGCTAGCGACCTGCTTAGGTAATGGGACTTATTACCCATTATGGCAGGTCACTTCACCAACCAATCAGTTCGCTAGTTGCAGGTGGCATCAATCACCTCACAGCTCACTATTCATTCCCAATCAATCAGTGATGAAA
The DNA here is from genome assembly GCA_022478985.1 of Massospora cicadina. Taxonomy (NCBI): domain Eukaryota; kingdom Fungi; phylum Entomophthoromycota; class Entomophthoromycetes; order Entomophthorales; family Entomophthoraceae; genus Massospora; species Massospora cicadina. The sequence continues at coordinate 46,718 of JAKSZP010014880.1, read as the reverse complement.
CCTGACCAATCCCAATTGGTACACCTGATAGTTAATCTCTATCAGATGCCCCTATTTCTTCAGCCACTCCACCCGATGAGATCTTAGGTATTCATCCGGATCATTCCCTGATGGATACAACAGTATATATCCCAAAATCCCCCAGATGTAGTTCCTCCAAAACTTGAGCCAACCGAAGTATAATTCACTTCACCTTAGGGAATTTCCCCTAACGATACCTGGTAGTTTAGCAGGCTGGGAATATGGCAAAAATCACAACAGGACCCTATTCCAGTATATCAGATTACCCTTGAGAACCCATGTTTGACCCCTACTATGATTTGGCACTCAGGAAGTGGAAAAAGAACTTTTAAAATATAATAATGTATATGCACCTGCAGAAGGTGTGGTGGGATATGTGGCCTCGGCAGTAAGAGTGGCTCACTATCCCTCCCCCTTCTTTGATTCCAAAACATACCCTGATGGCTCGCTCGCTTCCCTAGGAAAAATTTCAGGCGAGGTAATGGCGTTTTCTGCTTTGAATAAATCCCATTCTGGATACTTCTTGTTACCGCTACCCTTACATCCCCTTTGGGGAAGTTCAGCACAATTGTTTTAGTTGATACCGATGCCTCTAATAATTTTATTGACCAAGACCTTGATGACTACCTTGAGCTGAGTTACTCACCAGGTGGTATGGTTAGAGGCGGAGCTTCTTAAGGTATCCCTACGCTGAATGTCATGTGTTGGTGGATTACCAGGTGGGCGCCTATCTTCTGTTCGATCAGTTTCAAGCTATCAGAAACCTCTTGTTCCCCATTAATTTGGGTGTAGAGTGGTGGAGAAATTTTGAAGGCAAGGCTAATTTGGAAAAAAGCACTCTATCCTTGTCTTTGTCCAAAGGTCACAAGCTGATTGTTCCTTTGTCAGAGAATAACACCCAGGGTCCATTACCTCATTGGCCCAATGTTCCCACACCTTATCTTGCTCCTTTGCTGAAGACCCCCTCCTCCGTGGGATTTTCCTTACCTTCCTGTTTGAAGGGTTTGGAATCCTCTTTTGATGCAGCATCCGCCAACGCACTCTCTGAGCACTCTGAATTTGATTGTGACTTCAATCTCACTGTGCATTTGGTGCGTATATCTTCCACCATTAACCCATTGACTGTGTGGGAGGAAGAGCGTTGGATGTGTGGGTGAAGGATCAGTTAGCCAAAGATGCGATTTTCAGCTTACCTCCCCTGTTTGCTCCCCGCTTCTCTTTGTTGAGAAAGCTGATGGTACTTTATGCCCTGCATAGACTATGGGAACCTCAATAACGTTACTCTACCAGATCTCCATCCCATCCCTTTGGATTCACAGATTGCACGCTATGTGGAGAAGGCGAAGGTCTTCTCTAAGCTGGATTGCCTCAATGCGTTCAATCAGATCCGGATTAAAAAAGGACAAGAGTGGTTAACCACATTCCATACCAGAAAAGGGATCTTCCAGTTTCGGGTCATGCCCTTTGGGCTTAAGATGGCCCCTGCTATCTTTCAACGCCGCATTGATGCAGCGTTGGGGGACTTGTTAGGGGTATGCGCGGTTGCCTACATGGACGACATTTGATGTTTTCCCCTGACCATGAGTCCCGTGCAGTACACCTTTGGCAAGTGGTGGAGAGGTTAAAGGCAGCCAGCCTTACACTGAAGATAAGCAAGTGTGAATTTTTCGAGTCCCACGTCACTTTTCTGGGCAACTTCCTGTTTTATCAAGGACACATGATAACACCAGACAAGGAGAAGGCGATTTTTGAGTGGCCCACCCCTACCTCATTCAAGGAATTGAGAAGCTTTTGGGGACGTGTACGTTCCTCAAGAAGTTCACGCCAAATCTTTCCAAGGTGGCAGCACCCTTATATAAGGCTAGCGGTGCAAAGGTGCTTCAGTGGTCCTCCATTTTGGAGGATGCTTTCCAAGCAGTGAAGTCGCCCTGTTATCCACTTCAGTCCTTCTCCATGTCAACCCTTGCAAAGAGTTTATCGTGTCTATGGATGCCTCCAAATTCGCCATAGCGGCTGCCTTGTTACAATTAGGTGAAGATGGGATAGAGCATCTGGTGGGATAATTTTAGGAAAATTTCTCTGCCAGAGTTGAATTATGCCGTTTATGATAAGGAGTTACTGGCAGTGGTTGAGGCGCTAAATTATTGGCGTCACCACTTGCATGGCTCAGCCTAACCTTTCCAGGTATGTACAGACCACTGTGCCTTGCTGTACTACCGCGCTCTTCGTGTCCTAAACCCACGGCAGACTCATTGGCATGAGACCTTTGCCCAATTTGCATTCACGTATGAGTTTACCAAGGGCAAGGATAATAATTTAGCGGATGCTTTGAGCCGCAACCCTGTTTTAGCACCGGATCCCAAGGAGGTGGAAGTTCATAACACACAGTTGATGATTCCGTCAAGTAAGATTCTGCCTCAACTTCCTGATTCCATGGTCAACACGTCAGCGCTTGCACCTCTGGAAAATGCATTAGAATATAGTATGTTCAGAAAGGTTGTTCTTTCTCAACCATTATCAGCCAAATATACTGTTGTTCTCACGAAGAGCACTCTGAATCAGGAGGACTTATCCAGGGGTTATCATGTAAAGGATGAAATGGTGTGGTTTCAGGGGCGCCTATGGGTTCCTGCTGGACCACTGCGCCTGGAAAACATCCGGGACCATCATGACAGAATCACCGTTGTTCACCCTGGGAAAGCAAAGACCTTGGAGTTGATACGACGCACTTACAATTGGAAGGGCTTGCCTGCTCAGGTGGGGCGGCATTTTAAAGTGTGCCTGATCTGCAATCAAATGAAACCCAATCGTCAACCTTTAGTGGGGTTTTTGGTACCAGTCCAAAAGGCTAAAGGGCCCTGGACCTCCCTATAGGTGGATTTCATTGTAGAATTACCCATTTCTGATGGTTATGATGCCATCATGGTGAGGGTGGACCGCTTTACAAAGCTCGCCCACTTTATTCCTTGCAGAAAGACCTTAACTGCTGCTGAGATGGCCAGGCTCTTCGTCACACATGTATTTGCGCTTCATGGGGTTCCTCCAGAAATCATTAGTGACTGTGGACCCCAGTTCACCTCCGTCTTTTGGAAAGAGTTGTGTAAGACTCTTCGGATTCTCCCCTGCCATTCAACTGCCTATTACCCTTAATCAGATGGGCAGACCAAGCAAGTGAACCAGTGGCTGGAACAATTTCTGCGTTGTTACACCGCCGCAGATCAATCAGATTGGTTTCCTCACCTTCCCATGGCCCAGTTTAGCTACAACTACACTTTACACTCGTCAATTGGTTGCTCACCCTTTTTCGCCAACCATGGCTTTAACCCACCTTTAACATGGAGCCCAGCTGTGGTTTTAAAGTTGAAGCGGTGTTGGACGTTGCTAAGACCATCAAGAAGGTCCACCAAGGGGTTTCCACAAGTTTGGAGGCGGCTATGCTAGTTTATATATAAACGCTGATGGCAAGCGCCAAGTGGGTCCAGCGTACAAGGAAGGGGATCTCGTGATACTTGATGCTCATAACATCCCTATCAAGCAGCCATGAAAAAGCTGAATTCAAAGAGGATTGGTCCTTACTACGTCGTTAGAAAGGTGGGTCATGCCTCATAATAGTTGGATCTTCCCTCTACATTTCAGATCTTCTCCATCCTTCACAAGAGCAAATTGACATTTTCAAGGGCCCCAACCTGAGACTCCCTAAGCTTATCTCGTGGATGGGGCACCAGAGTGGGAAGTGGAGAAAATAGTAGCCTACCGCCGTGCTAAGAGATGTCTCAAGTACCTGGTATCCTGGAAGGAGTTTGACGCAGCTGAGAACAGTTGGGTGCTGGCATGTGACTGTGTACATGCCCAAGACCTGATCAAATCATTCCATAATTTTTTCCCTGAGGCTGCAGGATCAAATCCCAAGCCAGCCGTTGCTGCTATGAAGTTGTCACCCGCACATAAGAACTTCTTCTTAGCAAACGCCCCTAGAGGGGGTGGAGCCCAAGAAGGAGGAGAGGGTAATGTCATGGTTGAATGGCTTAATAGTGGGAACCAATGCCAAGGATAAGGCTGGGCGACAGGAGGCCCAGAAGGCGAAACTTCAGGTTCTTCCTGACCTTAAGCACACATTAGACCAACGCTGGGTACAAGCAAAATATGCTCAGGTTAGTACTAATGAGGTGCAAAATTCCCAGCCCCTTGTCTTGGCCCAGGCATTGAAACAAACAATCTACATAACAAAAAAAGATGGTTTGATTTAGTAAATTGGAGAACGAGGGTTCAAATCCTGTTTGAGTTACAAAATCATGCGCTTGGGTAGAATACAGCTTCAATTGATCACTCGAGTGAAAAAACTTTTGGTTTATCCTACCAAATTGGATGGGAGCGTTTGCCTATTGGAGCGTCAAGGCTTGGGCACACTTCCGCAGACTCATAAATACACTGACTCAATTTATATATGTTTTTAGTCACCAACATTCCTTGTTGGTCAACTTTTCCCAATAAAATTTTCCTCGTTTTACCATTTTTATTAAATGATATTCCAAATGATCCTATGCACAGACCCCTTTGAGGATGTCTCACGTTACATTAACCATTTCAACCTATCTACGATGAGCTTTTCCCCTCATGAACCATTAGTTTGCCCAGGTACCATCCAACCTGGGACGTCTACCCCTTTTCCCTTGTGCACCGCATCACATTTGGGTGGTTATTTAATGCACTCCTCTTCTTTAGTTATTATAGCTCCAGAACCCTCTTCTGGGCTTTCGTAGCTTTGGTATTAATGGCTAGTTTCCTTGAGTTAGATCTGTGCACCGAGGACACAACGCTGGAAACAGTAAGAGTTATAGACACTCTCCTTACAACCAGTGTGTTTTATAAAAGGGCCTAGCTTTGATTATCGCGCCAGAGCAAAGGTAGCCTTTAAAGAAACAGGGAGCAGATCCCAGTTTTTGTGTCTCGTGAGGTTGAGTCCATTGCATCCCAAAAAGGTAGAGAACGCAATTTTAAGAATCACTGCTACAGAGGGGACCTGGGCAGAAAAAGCTTCAATAAGAGTAGGTAATTCTGAGAAACCATGGTCTAGAGTGAAGTGGCAGGGAAGTAGTGATTCTCTGGATACTGGAGCTTGTACTCCTGAAGTAACTAGGGCAAGCAAAGGTGTAAGACTCCCATTTTTGTTTGCATAGAATAGCATCTCACACACCAGCAGTGAGCATCCCCTTAAAGCGCTTCAAGGAGAGCCACTTTATGTTATGTGTGATATGTCACAGAAGCAACGTATTTCCATCACACAGGTTAAACACACACCAATTACAAGGTACTGTATGAGGACAGTAACCTTGATCAAAAACTAACAGAAAACCAAATTGTTGGAAATAGAGGTTTTATTTAAGCAAAAAAGAGACCACTGTAGTATAAGATACTGCCAATAGGCCAGAGCTTGCTAGTGGTATTCTTTCTAGATTGGCTCTCTCAGCTTCTCCAGGAAAAGATGTTTTTCCCATTGACAATCCTCTTCAAATATGCATAATCTACCAGAGAACTCATTGATTCTTTCCGTGGTATAAAGCAGTACATCTGAATTGGTAGCCTAAATTCATAATATCAAAATTGGTCAGAAAGAAGATAACTAAGGTCGAGGCATTTCCATATAGAGATGTGATTCTCTGAAAACAGCCAAATTCCTGGCTAACCGCCATATTAAATATAAGACCCTACTACCGATGGTTTTATGCTTGAATTTGGGCAGCATAGGATATCACGCTAAATAAATTAGGAGGAGATATAGGGGATTAAGTTAGAGCGTCAGAAGCCAATAGGTTTAAGGAACATGAGATGCGCTGGCAAGGTTTTAAAATCCGCTTTATAGTAAATTAATACCTAAGACACTATATAAAAGCTGAGAAAGCGTGGCATAGTAAAAACTATACTAATTTATTATGGTTTTAGTTATTGGTTACAGTATGAATTGAAAGATTTAAAAATATTATATCCATATGGTTGTCCAAACCTGATCACAACATTAAATATCAGTGGGATCTGGGCTAGGAACTATCAGCAGCTAAGGTCCTGAAGCTCAGCCAAGGCAATTAAGACTTGATCTGCTATTTTAGTGGAGGGTACTGGAGGAAACCGCAAAATGAAGTTTATCAAAGAATGTGGTACTTAGATTTGGAATCTGTGGGACGGTGATGCATGCCATCAGAACCTGATTGTAGGACTGTATAAGTGAGACTATGAACCAGCAGGAGAAGACCAGGTCAAAAAATAAATGCAGGTTCATAGTAAACAAATAAGCAATTGGATCACTTTTCCTGATAAAATAATGCAAGAGCGACAAAGTTATAGGTCAGTTTTTATGTCATTAATATTGCTGATTAAAAGTTGACTGGTCTTCCATTCTGGGTGCTTCAGCAACCAGTGGAAAGCCCAGAATTCCAGAGGCACAGATATCCTAACGACTTTGAGAAGGGATGCTCTAGAGTTCATGAGAGAGAAATAAAGGCTCAGAAGTGTAACAAAGGCCCCTCAAGACAAACCAAATGGCTGGAATGGGGCAATCGCGGGTCTTGCTAGGGCAACCCCTAGAGTGGGGGAGCATGGAGGATGATCACTATAGGTTTTACAGTTGCTGTCCTTTAGGCATGAAACCAAAATTGATTTGGATAGCTTTAGGCTGTGAATAATTACCAGGCTCATTCCAAACAATATTTTGTGGTTCAAGTAAACAATTCTGAGAACTAAATCAATTTGGCTTAATTTGTGTTAATTTGAAGCTCTGGGGCATCATGAAGTTGCTGATTTGGGTTGAACTTTTGCAATATGTCAGCAGCAGAGGCATGGCATTAGATCAAGTCACCTGTGAAAACAGGGGTGAAAGCCTTCTGAGGGTAACACTCTAGATGGTCTAGATAATTAGGAGATAAATCTGATTTTTTAATTAGACATTCTTCATGCACAATGGGTTGCTGAAATCAACATAGTGGTAGAGTACTTGGGGGTCAGATTGCGCCAACCAGAGGTGTGTTGGTAAGGCAGAACTTAGCTGAGGGGGCGCATGGAGTTCATATTAGATTAGTGGTAATGTTTGGGGGCGATACTTCTCATAAACATGGTGACAGTGTGCTAATCTGATGGATTAATTGATTAAAGAGCCCATCCAATAGTTATTGGTACTACCTTGCAAATGAATTCGCGCTTTAACAGATAAACTGAAATTTCTATGAAAATGTTGCAGCAGGAAGGATCTATGGAAAACAATTATAAAATAGAGGTTTTCAAAAAAAGTTAAAACAGATAATGAAATGACAGCAGACTATATGAGGGGCTGGTGTTTTTATAGCAGATGGAGAAATTATTGGAAAATAATCTCATAACTGGCATGGGCCTGGGGCCATGATGCATAATCCAATTGGGGCTAGGAATAGCAGTATATATCGGGTGGAAATTTCTTCAAAAATTCCTGGATGGCATTTTAAAAGTTTTTGCGGTCTGGGTCTTCAGATTGGTGCATAATACAAGCTGATAGATAAAATTATTCATGGATCTGTCTGAGCTTGTGAATTAATGCAGCCAATTTTACACAGATCTGTTCTTATTAAGCGATTGACTATCATAACTTCAGATGTTTTTAAGTGACCTGGAGTGTTAATCAACATCTTGCTTTAGTAGAAAACCCCTTTTATTTTTTCTGACTCATTCAAGGTTTCCTGGTTTTCTGAGTAGATTTTGGCTCTTTCTGAAGTAAAAACAAATTGAGCTATATGCGGTATGAGCCCTAGGACACACCGGAGGCCCCTGGACTGAACTACCTCCCTGCAAACCCCTTAGTTTTTCTAATTAAGGAAGAAGAAAAAATGGGGAAGAAAGGGAGGATCTTATGGGGAAAAGGCAGTAACCCATCACTCATCTGCCACATGAGCCATGTTATTTAACTTAGATAAGGGATTACTGTAGCCCTTGGCCCCCTCTTACATTTAAAATGGTACTTCTAATTTCTTTAGATGGAGAGGCTGAGACTCAGGACTTATAAGGTCATTTGATTAAGGCAATATAATTTCAGTAGTACATCATCTCTAATTTCATATCTAGTATTCATGTGAATTTTTAAGATAAGCGCCACCTCAGAGTTTGTTAAACTAATATGTTTTGTGAATTCACAATAGCGCATTGCCATTACTTTCTTGTAGTCATTATAAAATACTATCTTACTGTCAGTATTTGTGATGATGAGCAAGCCAAAATATGCTCCCTATTTAAGCCTCAAATGGATTGACCCTTGAAATAGCGCGAATGGAACCTTATCCTGAACGCACCAAAACTATATTTAATCAAGAAGCATCATGCATATGAGAATTGATGCAATCACCCCTCAGGATTCCTGTCCCCACTTCCTGAATCTTGAGAGGCACCTCCACCACCACTGCAGTCATGAGGATGATGTAGTACGATGAGGGCGCCATTCAGGCGATTGATCCAGAAGGCATAAATGATCCTGATCCTACAGAGCCACAAAGGTCCCTGAGGCACCATTTTCCCACACGCCCTATATATCGATGCTTTCTAACACAATAAAGTAGTCTATAATATATCCATCTTTTTGTTATTTGACCTTTCCAATAATTTTCAGCTTCAAGCCCATTTATAAACTTTGGCGACATTCAAGGGAACTTTTACACCATGAGAAGTGGTGTTCACTACAGCGCTCTGAGCTGTCTTAAGTGAAAACATTTATCACAAATAATGGAGAATACTTTTTTTAGTACTAGATCATAATGGAGAATACTAGCAGTCACAAAGATCAATATGCTGATCAGTAAAGAATCATTGCTTGATATATTAGTACCTTGCGGTATGAAGTGCCCCCCATGCAGCCTGGGAGTTTAGAATTTTGGGCCACTTTCCAGTTCTCCCTGCCCTCTGATGACGGAGATCAGTATCAATCTCAGTATGAGAATCTTAATGACATTTTTCAACAATTAATAAATTTCATCTACTTCATGGGTGCCCATTCCAGCTGGCCCAGCACCTCTTCTGTGCCCTCTACCATTTGGGATCTTTATACCTTGGCTCAGCTGCCAGTGGGAGAACTAACCCTAGGAACTGAGTGCTACCTTCAGAACTTCTCTCACCCAACTATTTATCTTCTCCAGCTAGTCAGGTGCTCCATCATGAAGTCTCCCAACAACTGGGGCTCACCCAAACCTTACACTCCCATGTTGTTTACTTCTACAACGCGGCCTCTCCTTTGTCCATGACAACTAAGAGGCCATTATTTATACCCGCTGATTAATCAATGAAGTCTGATATTGGGACCACGGGTATGATACCACAAATCCATTGATTATTTAAGGCCAGGGGACCCAAAGCTCCTGGGTGTTGAATTATACCTTTTTGCTTCTCTTGGTCAAGAAATCTTTATTCCAGATGTTTTGTCTGGAGAGGTCTTCCCAAATAAATGTTGGCCAATTTTTACTTAAAAAAGAAAAAATAAGAGAGTAAGTTTTATTAGCTTAGAAGCCACAATATAGGGAAATTGGGGGAGGTGTTTTAAAAATTCAAAGCAGTCCAAGATAAGCTCTACAATTATAATGAATAAGGATTCTGCGCCAGGCTAATTATTTGGATGAATAGGCTTCGCTCACTGCATGGATCAGGTTTGAACCTGAGATTAGATATCTCCGAGGGAGCAATGGTTGACCACATAAGTCAGGTTTTGTCCCCAACTTTGAGAGCCATTGAATTTTGTTGTTATTATCCCTGACAGAAGTTTGGGCTATTTAATCATATCAGGATCGGCTCCCATCAGCTGACACATCCAAATCTACAATTTGGGTAGGAATCCTGACAACTCCCCCTCTAAATCTTAGAGTAGGGGGAAACGGATGGAGAAAGTGACAATGTATGAAGTTTACTACTGTACCCTGAACAACCTCTATAATTAAGTGTTTTCCCCATCTATATATGACTTTGTAAGGCCCTGACCAGTTGGTGCCCAATTTGTTGTCACGACCTTCAGGCTGGTGATGGTTGAAAAGAGATAGGTCACCCAATTGGAAGGTGTGTAGGAGGTCATGCTTATCATTAAGTTGAGAAGATTCTCTACTGGTTGTAGCAGATAGGTTTTTGGAAGCTTGGGTTTGAAGTTGGATAATTTCATTTGCAATACTTTGCATAGTGCTTCAAGAGCTTTGGGGAGGCTTGGTCATGCATAGCCTGTACTTTAGAAGGCAGATGGGGATTTCTGCTGTACACGCTTGGAAGGGAGACATCTTATTTATTTAAAGACAGATAATCCTATAGGCCAGAATTGCAGTAGGTAAATATTGGGGCCATTGGAGGGGGCCAGTTATAGCCATTTTCTGGAGAGTTACAGTTAGAGTACCTTTTGCTCTCTCTACCATTCCATTGTTATCAGGATGGTAGGAGGTGGAGAATAACTGTGTGGTTCCCATCAGTTTGGCTAAATTTTTCACCAGCGTCAATCAGAAATTTTGCCCAATATATGAAAGAATGATGTTAGATCACCTATGTTGGGCGATAATCCTATTATACAAAAACGTGGCAGTGGCTTTTGGCAAAGCGGTGTGGAGGAATATGGCTTCAATCCACTTTTTTAAATGGTCCACAGCTAGAAGGAAAAGTCGATGACCATTAGAGGTTTAAGGGATAGGTCCCACAACATCAATGCTAACAGTATGGAATGGTTTACAGGGTGGAACCACAGTATTCTTCTCTCGCAAATCTCACTTTTAAAATTAAAAGTGATTAGTACAAGTCTAGAGATAACATTGGGCTGCCTGTGATGTACTGTACCTATAGAGCAGTACCCCACGACCATACCACTTAGCATAAGTAGGTCTTTCCGCCCATCTGTGCAAAGCACAAAGAAACGGACAGCTTGCTTGCACCATTTACAAATTTAATTAAGAAATAATGAATCGGTAACACAAATGACCAAAAAACACTCAACCATGAACAAAAACCAAAAAACCAGCGACAAGTATGGAGAACACAACTGACTCCCCAGGATGAGTTTCTAAAAACCAGATGATTGAGCCCTTGAGGAGCATGAAGCGATGCTGAGAACAGTGGCATCAGGGATAGCTCCACTGAATCTCAATCAGGAGAGGGGATCAGGACCTCACAGGGGAAAAACTTTTTTAAAAAACCAAAAAACCTCAATGAAGTTTTGCTAAGTGCAGAGATCAAATCCATTTCGACCAGCAAAAGCCAAGGGCCCAGTTCATCTGTGCAACAAAAAATGTTTTTGACCAGGATGGAGAAATTATATGATAATGCTCAAATTGATTGCTTGAAAAATATGTCAAGGACCAGTCTGACAATGATCAGATAGGTGTAGGATGATTCCTGACCATAATCAAATCGGTAATATGAGCATACTATTAGGAGTAATCCCAATGAAAATTGGGGACAATCCCTGACAAACCCAAGTTGACAGCAGGGGAAAAATCAGCCCAGATTTGATCAGCAAATCAGAGAAAAATTCAGTGATTTTCCCTGACAGGGATGAAGGAGCATTGGGGACTAAATCTGATGTGTTGGACACCTGAAAAAGTCCATCAAAAAAGTAAAAGTGCAACCAGAAGGGGACAAAACCCCAACAGTGTTCAAGTCAGTGACCAGGGCCCCAGTAAAGTACATCCCCATTCAGAAGGACATGTTAGCGCACCGTGGTGTGTCCTCTCATGAAATCAAACAATGGGAGACCCTACAGTTCCCATACTCAACGGAGATGCAATGGATCTCCAAAAACATTATGCCAGCCATCGTGGCCATCTGGCAGGATCACAAGTTTTCTGCCAGGGCAAGTAAACGCTGGCTCAACACCCAAATATCACTTGAAATGGCGGTGTTCTTCAAGGCTTTGTGAATCTGAACTGAAGACGCCCTTGAATTGAAGAAACTCCCCCTGAAGCATAAAGTAATCAAATCTGCAGTTTGAGAAGACTTGAAGCTGGCGGACACTAAGGCTTTTTTGGCAGCCTTTTTTGACCTCCTAAATGTGATGGAATACAATAAGGCTAGTATTTCAGTGAGATTCACCCAAGCTGTCAGGAGCTCAGGACTTACTCCAACAGATTATACTGATTACATGAAATGGTTCATGAATATTTTGACCTCCCTCAAATGGGCCTGAATACCATTTCAGTCATCACACCGCGCTGGAATGGTATAACACCATATTCTCCCCAGAGGAGGCATTGTCATGGATTTCAGCTGGGTTCAAGGCCACTGAGGCCTTACACTGGTCATACAACCATATCCCGCTAGCTACCACATCTGACCTGATGAAGGCGGGATGGATGAAGGAGAAGGTGGTGGAGTGGGGACCCTTCCAGGACTAGTCACTGGACTAGGTCATTAACTGTTCTGCCAATGTATTCACCCCATTGGAAATGAAATACAGGTTTCACGCAGGGGCCAGTATTAATCAAATTTATGATAGGGTGGATCTGGGAGTTATGAAATTGATCCACAAAACCCTCTGAGGCTGAAATTTCCCTTTTAAGAAATGGAAACTCTGGTGCAACATTATCATACTAGATGAAGCTGCAGACTGGAATGCAGCGGGATTTACCCTCATGTCAGCCCAACCGTAGATGGAACATGATATCTCACCACAGACAGCAACAGCAATGAAAGGGGTCATGACCCCAGACCTGGGCCAAAAATGTCTCAAATTGGGAATCTGAATCAAAACCATCTAGGAATGGAAGCAATCCTTCCTTTTTTAAGTACTAGTGGTGCCCAACCCAAAAGGGGAGCCACCACGCATCTTTGTATGCAAATGGGCTAAACAAAGGGATTATCAGAAATTAAAAAATTCCTAATATAGCCCAAAGGTTATCAGCCTATAAAGCCATATCAGATGGCGAGGAGGCTTTGGAAAACTTTTGTCTGACTCCCGCTTTAGCTGGCAGACAATAGCGGACAGCATTGGGGTGGGAGCATCAGTGACATGGGTGTTAGAATCTGGGCTTTGTTGCTCGCTTTTAGCCCTGGATTTCAACTTCACAGATTCATTGATCCTTGCGTTGATTATTTGAATAAAATTGAGTAACTGGGGCAATAATTGTATGAAGACTAACATTAGAGTTGAATCCCCAGAAGACACGTTGAGAGTATTGTCCAATGCTAGATAGGTGCTTCTTCATCTTTAAGATGTTCTTGTACTGGTAGGGAACACTTCCCTTTTCCTTCTTGCAGAGCCAAGCGGAGATTTTGATATTGCTAACCTAAGGATATCTGATTCTTGCACTCTTCTCTTAAGAGTAATGTTTAAACAACTAAGCTAATATCAGTTTGAATCTAATTTTATTAGGGAATTATTTAGAGTTTTTATAGTTAGAATCGGCACACAACTTTTCAGCTGTCCAATGAGAATATTTGTGATCCTATGCTGGTTTTGAGTCTTAATGTTAGGCACCAAAGCTCATCAGGTACCGTTGCCTTGGGTTTTTTAGGCAGCATAATCCTTAGGCGTTTGGTGGACCAAACAATTATTATTAAGTACACAAAGCCAATTGTTTTGGCCAATGACGATTCCACTCTTCCTCCATCATTCAAATTTTTTGGTAGTTTCCAACAACTTCAATCCATTTTGCTCTGAACAAATCCCTGTATTTTACTATTAGGTATTGTCCCAATATCGAATTATTGCTTAATTTCATCAGGGATTATGCTAATGAAACTATTATCTGTCCATGACCTCAATTATCATTGGGGATGATGCATGACAATGATTCATAGTTGACGACTTCTAATATCATTGGGGATTCCACCTGACAATATTCTCATCAGTTGGCCACTATTGCTGACCCTCTACAATTATAACCTAATTGTTGAATCTCATATTTGGTCAAAGGATTGGATATGTGGTCATCTGCAATTCTGACACATCCCCCTTCTTGACCAGATATCCAAAGGAAGATATAACCCTCAGTAATGGAAGCCACCTCAGATGGAGCTCATATATGGTTTGTCATATTTCTATGTCCTCAGCATAGTGCAGCTCTGTCTGCACTCAACGCCAATATGCTATGCTCAGTTTGATGACTTTATATCCTTGATTTCTACCTGTTGCCACCTCTTCTCAAGTGCAGTTCCCACAACATCATTTCATGCCACTCTCATATTTGCATCAATTGTGAGAGATCAACTGGTCCACCTTTACAAACCCCAGGATGGGTTGTTGGCACTCTTGCCACTTATACCAACCCCAGGACAGGTTGTTGGCACTCTTGCCACCTATACCAACCCCAGGACAGGTCTCAACATCTCGTTGATAGAGACTATTCTGGTGGACCTAATTTCAGCCCTTTCTGATCCTGCTGACACTTGGGACTTATGCACGCTACTATTCCTTCCTCCATGCTCAGTAGGTGGGAATATCACTAGATGTATTACTTTTCAAATTAAAATTATTTTTAATATTTTTTACTTTTTATTTTTTATGCGTCTTATTATTATTTTCTTTTTCCTTTTTTATATTTATAATTTTTAAGCCCAATACTTTAAGTATTTTGTGTGGACCTATTGCCTATTCAACCATCTTAATATTCAATCATATATGCATCATTTGCTGACTTGATAATTTCAAATGACCCCATCCATAGGCATCCAACTTATTTTTCCTTTTTTATTTTCTTTGTTGTTTTGAATGCCTGAGATTGTAATTCAATCAGTATATTGGCCAGTTAGATAGATATTGTTCAGCACTCATCCCTGAATCTGGCTCTACTGCTGAATATAATATTGGCAGTAATGCGGCTTTCCACCTATAAAAATTCGAACTGCAGTTTCTTTATCCAAATTCGTCAGGATCTGATCCTAATTATTGTCAATGGATACGTTTTTCTCTATCCAAATTTGTCTAGATCGGATCCTATTTCTCAGCTTTAATTGCCAATTTGAATATTTGTTTAAATCTGCTGATAGATTTGTAAATGATCCACTACTCGCACAGACAAATTTGGTAACATTTTTTGTTGCTAAAGTCATCTGGATCAGATACTATTTTTGACATTTCTTGCGTTTTGCTCATTAAACAACTAATTTAAGATCAACTGACTTCATACACTATTCTCTGGATTAATCGCCTCACATTTATGATCTCATCTAATGCCTTGGGACTTTTCATGGTGGACCCAGTTGCAACCTGAGCTGGTCCTGCCAATGGCTTTATTCCATGTAGATATCTGGCGGAACAGGTTCTCTTGCAGTGCTAGATAGTTCTACATCTAGACTGCAAGGCCTTTTCCCAAATTTTGGGCAGTTTCATCCTCCTCTTGAGGAATCACAACATTTACAAATCGTCATAATTTCTTCTGCCAAAGTTTTGGGTAGCAAATTGTCCTGTCGCTTCATTTTTCCAATAGTGGCTAGTTGATTTATCTTTCCACTTGGATCCACTGGGGTTTTTCCCTTTCATAATTTGATTCTTCTGAATAACGACTTTTTCAACATTTTCTAAATTATCAATTTTTAATTCCACCAAAGTGTGATTGTCCTCAGTTGGAATTTCGTTATAAGATTGATTGGGTGCATCAAAAGTTGTTTCCAACATCTTCAGATGGTCCACCATCTGTGAGGTCATTATTTTGGTTATTAGTGCTGATGCCATATCCACGATGCAATTTGTGGTAGGGTGAAGTGCCACCTGCATGGCTATGCGTTCATCAAAATCATCTAGCACTTTTGCCCCTGCCAAGATCTGGGCTTCTTGATAAAATTGGTCGGTGAAACTAGCCAGGGTTACAGCTTTGCAGAATTGGATACCCATGAACTCTTGTTTATGATTTGCCATCTGATTAGGGCTTCCAAAATCTAACATAATGGCTGCTCTTGCTTCTGCGTATGACCAATTATCTCCATTGAGGTGAGGTAGCACCAGATTATGGCAGTCTGTGCTAAGGCAGTTCATTACAGTCACTGCTTTTTGTCAGTCCGCATAGCTGAACATGGTCATCTCAAATAAGCGGAAGAACGTCGGGGATTTATCCCAGTGAAAGGTGGGAAATTTTGGCATATTTTGAAATTCCTCAATTGCTCTGCTAATAGGAGATCCTGACCCAGCTACTCGAGAAGCCATAGGAGTGACTTTGGGAGTCATTTCTGACAAACCAGCGAATGGTTTAGGCATGTTTGACGGTGGAGAGGTCTTATTGCTTGGCATTTCACATGCCTTTGCTTCAGCATCATTCACCTCAAATTGTTCGCAATCACGTTGTTGTTTCTCTAACTCCTCTATATGTTTGGTCATTTTCACCATCTCCTCATGAAACTGTCAGATTTGTTCTTGATCCGCTTCCCATTTAGTTTTCTGAAATAAAATTTCCTTGACGAGTTCGCCCTCTTTCTGCTTTAAAGAGACAATTTTTCCGCATAGGTTGTTATTAACTATTCCTAGTTGTTTGAGCGTTTCCTCCACCTTGATCATATGCTCCTCCAATGTACTAACATTGGCCTGAGATGCTGAGCTGAGCACATTTTCATTGATGGCCTGTAGTTCCACCCAGAGCTTTCAAAGCTCTTTCTTAAAAGACATTGTTATTTTAAATTAGTTTTTGACAACTCAACTACCCCCTGTATGAGCACCAATGTTAAAATCTTAGGCTTTGTTGCTCGCTTATAGCCCTGGATTTCAACTGCACAGATTCGTTAATCCTTGCGTTGATTATTCGAATGAAATTGAGTAACTGGGGCAATAATTGTATGAAGACTATTATTGGAGTTGAATCCCCAAAAGCCACGTTGAGAGTATTGTCCAACACTAGATAGGTGCTTCTTCATCTTGAAGATGTTCTTGTACTTGTAGGGAATACTTTCCATATTCCCTTCTTGCAGAGCCAAGCGGAGATTTTGATATTGCTAACCTAAGGATTCTGATCCTTGCACTCTTCTCTTAAGAGTAATGTTTAAACAACTAAGCTAATATCAGTTTGAATCTGATTTTTTAGGTAATTATTTGGGGTTTTTATAGTTAGAATCGGCACACAACTTTTCAGCTGTCCAATGAGAATATTTGTGATCCTATGCTGGTTTTGAGTCTTAGTGTTAGGCACTAAAGCTCATCAGGTACCGTTGCCTTGGGTTTTTTAGGCAGCGTAATCCTCGGGCGTTTGGTGTTCCAAACAATTGGTATTAGTTACACAAAACTGATTGTTTTAGCCAATGATAATTACACTCTTCCTATAGCGTTCAAACTTTTTGGTAGTTTCTGACAACTCCAATCTGTCTCTCTCTTAATGATTCCCTATAATTCGACTATCAGGGATTATTCCAGTATATTAAATTATTGCTTAATTTCATTGGGGACGATGCCTGAAGAAATTCTCATCTGTTGGTGGCCTCAATTATCATCAGGGATGATGCCCGACAATAATTCATATTCAGTAACTTTTATTAATATTGGGGATTCCACCTGACGATATTCTCATCAGTTGGCCACTATTGCTGACCCTCTACAATTATAACCTAATCATCAAATATTGTATTCAGTCAAAGGGCTGGACTATCTGGTCATCTGCAATTCTGACAATGGGGCATAAGGAGGTATGGTTGGGGGTTTCTTAGTTAAATGAGGCCAGCGGTGTCTATTGCCTCAACATATTGTGCAAGTTGATGCTCAGCAAAAATGATGAGAGCCAGCACATAAGTAAATGACTTGATGTGCCAGTGGGTTTTGGGATATTGAGGTCAAAAAGAGAAGTTTTTTCTGCATTAATGTAAATGAGGCTCACACCAAAAGCAAGCTCCTCAATTTCATACTTCGCATCTTCCTCAAAATCATGAGGAAAATTGGGGATAGGATACCCTTGACAAGGGGCTCCATTGCCCCATGGAGTTGCTGGTGGAGGAGGGTGTTGGCTGGGGCATCTGCAGCCGCAACTGCCATTTTGTTAATATTTTATAAATGGGAAACCCGTTTTTGGACAAAAATGGTGGGAACGCGATTTGTATAAGGTCAATGAAGAACTCCTCCAAAGTAAAATCAGGCTTAACATTATAAGCCTGATCCAAATCAATCCATTCAAGAGCCTTGAATGGATTGGATTCGGCCAGCGCTGGACCATCCACTTGAATTGGGGCTGTGGCCAGAGCTGATTGGCCATGTGCTGTTGACCATGGCAGCTCAGCTGAAACTGGTTCAGCCATCAACTCAGGATTCTGTAATCCAGTCAAATTTTCAAAAGTTTTAAATTTTCTTAAATTTTAATTGGCCACTGCTTTGGAAGAAGTGCCAGAATTCCCTGACATTGGGGGAGGGAGGATTGAGCCCCATTCAAAAATTGGGGTGAGGCAGCCACCAGGGTGGCGCCTGAGCCCTGAGCGGTGGATGCGGTGGAAGCAGCAACCATGGGGCACTTGCACTTCAAGTGGTCAAGCTCAAAGCACAAGGGGCAAATGGCATGGCTGTTTTCAACACGCTCCCAGAATGTGTGATCAGGGGTGGATCTGATCAAGATGCGGGGGGAATCATGGGGTGAGAGTCACGATGAAATGGGCAGATCATTGCAAAGGCGCGAGGCCCTGCCAACTGATCTGCCCCATTGGGAACCACAAACTGCAACACGGGGTCTGCACCATAATTGGCCAAACCCTTCATGAGCTCATAGCGGAGGCGTTCAGGGGAAATGAAAGAGGGCAACCCAGAAAACTGGACCACCAAAGTGGCCTCATCCAGGAGCTGGGTGCAAACGATGGGGCAAAGGAATTTTTAAAAATTAATTGCAGCTTGGCTGCTGCTGCTGCTGCATTGGCTTTAGAGCGGAAGCTGAGGTTGAAGTACCCCTTAAAGGGGTGGGAGCTAGTATAGCTGTCAGGTTTGAAAACTGCCGTGGCCATCTCTATGATGGCCATGCTTGTGTATGGAAAGATATTCCCATATTTGACCCAGAGGCCAAAATGCAAATTGCTCCATGGGAGCACCAAAGGTCTTTGGAGCACCGCCTGAGAGCTGGAGAGGTGGTGGGCAAGTCCTGAGGGGGGACATAACGCCTGGTAGCGTTGGGAGGGCTAGCAGAGCCAGCCTGGGCGCACTTTGGCGGCAGCCAAAAGAATCCAGATGACGGCGCACTACCACCCTAAGCTGGGGCAGCAGGCGTCAATTGCATCGACATTGGTAAGTTTTGGCTCAATTGAGCAGTTGTTTTTTGTATTTTTTTTAAAAAATCTGAATTTGGCTTCGACTTGGTTATCAAAGTGAAAGAAAGATTGGAAGCAATCCTTCCCAGAACCAATAGTAGCTGTTTCATATAAACGCCAGAGGTTTCGCCCCTTCTGTAATCTTTCAGTGGTCTAAGGAAGGTGTTTCAGCTGCCATGGCACAAATTTTTACAGACAGCGGTTGGAACAGTGTTATGATAAGGGACTGGTGCCAGTGTTATTTTGATCACACTGGAGGCCCTCCAGAAATACCTGCACCTAACATGCAGGCCAGAATCTGCCCTCAAATGGTACTGACTGAGATTTTCACCAACGGATGCCCTCAAGTGGCAAAACCTTGAGATTGGTGCACAAATGGGTAGGAGTGTTAATCGCCACATAATCAGCATAGACCAGATTGAAGTGTCTCTCAATCTGTGATTTAACCTCAATGAGTCAGTAATATGGATAATGAAGATGAAAACCCCCGTCAAAGTACCCAAGACTAGCATGAAATCCAAGTCATATAGTGTAGCAGCCCACACTGACGATAACACATGGAATGGGGCAGGAAGCCATATTAAATACATCTGCCAACTAATCAGTGGAGGCTTCATAGACCGCCAGGCGCCTAAACCATATCTAAAGGATGCAATCCAAATCCACTTGCAGCTGGTGGAGGAGGAGTGGTCTGACCTGATAATGTCAAATTATCAGGAGTTCGATGAGGTACTAGCAGGAGGGAATTTGACCATCACTGGGTACCCAAATGGTGCTGAATCAAATTGTTAATCTCAGGCAAATTAGATCATAAAGATATCCTTGAGATTGGCATCAAGTATAAGGGAGTATATTTACAAATTGAACTGACTAGGTACACTAACCAAACTATATGGTGGGGAACATTCTAAAACCTCCTGACCAATCGAGAGAGGGAATGGGTGCACAAAGCGATCTGGACTGGGCTATTGTACTATGGGGAAGTATGAGAATTTTGGCAAGCTGGTGGAGATTATATTACAAATTCCTTAGCCCCTGAACAGTTGAAGCGCTCTATTAAATGGCGCCCTGGATGAAGCCTAGCTATATCGCCTTAACTCAGCTTATCCGACTGCCTGGCCTAATCAGAGTTGTGTATGTAAAGCAAGAAGACGTGAAGCAAGTGTTCTAGTTCTGCTACCAGACCGGCCACACAATGGCTCAATGCCACCATCAAAAAGGAAGACTCCTTGTTAGTAGAAATATGACCCCGTCAATGGGGTTACAAAGGTTGGGACCAAATCATTCCCTTGACCAAAAGCTAAAAAATGGATTCCACGGAACCTAAAAGAGGTCACAGACATGAAGCACCAACAGCAAGAGTTGGAACTCACCCATAAGGACTCATGGCAGTGAGAAGCAGATAAGCGACCTGGAGTGGATGACGAGCCCTAAATTAACCAAAAACTCTGAATCATGCAAAATGGACGAAGAAATTAGTATGAACTGATTGTACCACGCCCATCCCAAGCAGAATGGATGATCTGCAAAGAAGAATGATGGCAGAAGGTGAACCTGGAAAAATTCCCCTAAGGTGGGATGGGCTGTGAAAGAGGCCAATAAATCGAAATCAAAGCCCAACAAGTTAAAAGTGAATACAAAGTCAACTTTGGAAATTGTGGCGGATAACCTGAGGAGACTAACAATCATATAACCAAAATTGATGAAATTGGTAAAGTTGGCCGATCAGAAACTGATAAAAAGTCCAGATCTGCTGAAAAATTAAATGAAGGGGTGGGAATCCAATTGCCAGATGAGGGGGAATTCGCCACACCACCAGTATGGATTAAGGAGAACCCAGAGCTGGTAATAAAACCATCCCCATTATCCATCAATAGGGAGATGGGGATGACGACTAAATTCCACGTGCACAGAATGCTCAGTAATAACATCCCAGTTCCAATCAACTGACTCCAAAAGCTGAACAATACCCCCGCCCACCCTCAGTGACACCATTCGCCAATAAGCAAACTTTAGTCCACGACTCAATTCACAACCCAGATAATATTAATACTTACCCTGGATCAAGCAGCTGGAAATGAGGATTGTGACTAAAAATGCTTGGGGGATGGCAAGCATACAAACAAGAAGGCGGAAGACACACTACTTTAAAACAAACAATAATATAGACATAATTTTAATAATAAACGCAAGCAGGTAGCCAAAAGGAAATGGTGCCAAGCTCAAACTGTGATGCGAAAAACCACCTGTGGTCCTGTCAAATAGGCTGTCAAGCCCTCTGGATGGATCATGCTGCGATCATCGCACAGAACAGGAAAATAACCTAGAATTCATGGAGGAAACTCACTCTGGAAGAAGCTTAGTAGCAACTGAAACAAATAGAGAAACTGGCAATAGTCTTTGAGTGGTGGCTGTCTACGCTCCGCTGAAGCCCCATGAAAGCCAAAAATTTTGGAATTATTTATTGGAAGTACCACCAAAGCTATGACAGTTATATCAGGAGACCTGAATTGTTGGATGAATGAAAGTCAGGATACATTTCCAACAAACAAAAGTCCCAACTGAAAGGCCAATGAGATGCTAGAATACGTATCAAATTGGGGATGTGCCTCACAATTGAAGAGGAGAAGAATGACTCAGCCAGCCTAACGCAATGGACATATGACTCCGCCAGAACTCCAAATACTAGTTCGTGCCTAAATTATATACTGGTGTCATCCAATCTCAAGCCGCTAACATCCAACAGAGAAGCAAGTATAAAGCCAAAAAATACCACATGATCATCCATGTGGATATTAATTGGATGAACCCCTGAGGAACCAAGAATGGCAGTTGGCACCAGCCACGCTGGGGGATGGGGAATGGCGTCAAACAATTGAAGCTGGACTGGATTGACTGGTCACATATATGGATCAACACCCAGAGATAGACCCTTTGGAAATATGGGTCCAGATCAAAGAGGATTGAAGCATGATAGCATGAAGTTCAAAAAAGTGACTATCTACAAGTGAAATGCCGCCGCAAAACAGCTGAAAGCTGCACTGGAGAGGTTGAAACTCACTCAGTGGGACAGTGAAGAATGGTGGAGCAAGTACCATACAACGCACAAATGGTATTGGGCCTTAATGGCAAAACAGGATTTAAAGCGATGGACCAACACTACCTACCAATATCAGAGCTTATTGGGGATGATGACCAAAGAGGGCTTGGAGCACCTCAAAAAATCTGAATTAAGGCTAGGATACAGGAAGTAGAGATGGCGGAAGGGGAAGTATCAACGGACCCAGAAACAATCAAGTGTGATATTGAACGCTATGATGAGCTATTTCACCAATGAGAAATGAGCGAATTGGTGACAGATGCCCTTATTGACCTGGCTAAGCTGGCACTTGAGGGCTGTATGCTGGAAGATGTCACTAACTTATCCACCAAAATTTTTATCAATGAAGTGAAGCGGGCGCTTAAAGCTTCACTGAGAATGAAGGAATCAGGCCCTGACAACATGTGTTGAAGTGTACAGTGCAATCTGCAACCACATCACTCTGGAGCTCAAATCCCTCTTTAACCACTGCTTACAAAATGGATAGCAAATCCAGGGGGCCAGGAGACCCAAATTGTACTCTTGTACAAAAAAGGGACTCTGTCGCCAACTATAGAACTAGTTCCCAATTGCACTTCCCAATGCCAATTATAAGCTGTTCACATACATATTATTGAATTAACTGATGGCAATGGCATTGCATATGCTACATAAGGCCCAAAATGGGATCATCAAGGGCCAAAGCATTTGGGACAGCATTGGGGCAGTTTAAAACGTGCTCCAGGATGTGCGGGGAACTAAGCAGGGATATCACATGTTCCTTGACATGAAAAAGGCCTATGATCAAGTAATGGCCCTTCCTACACGAGGCACTAAAGGTGGTTGGTATCCCCAAAACCTTTAGATCATGGATATCAACACTGTACTCGGGCCTGGTAACCAAGGTGATCGTCACAGAAGGCATAACCAATGATATACCTTGGTCAGGCAGGGTCTTCAACAAGGCGATCCTATGTCACTGATTTTATTTTATTTTTCAGCTAACATTTTATTGGTTGAAGTGGACACGATGCTCTAAGGCCTAGTCCATCCCAAACAAAATGCCACTGAATATGCTGGCTTTGCTGGTGCCATGTTAGTAGGTATTAGCTTGTTAAACGACCTCCATGGCACTGAGGAGCTACTAGACCTATACCAGTTATCATCAAACGCGAAGATCAACTTGGCAGAACCTCAGTAATGATGATTGGCATCCCAAATTTCAGCCCGCTGACTGACATAACACCAATCATGAACCCTCAGATGATTTGATAACTTAAGATACTCTTTAACAATAAGGGGCCAGTAATACAGGAAACTGAGCAAGAAGCTTTATCGAGTCTGTTAGTCCAAATGGCATGCTAGAAAGATGCCAGACTATGCCTTGAGGAGAAAATGTTGGCAGTCAATGTATTCATTTTCTCAAAGTTATGTTATGTCACCCACTTGCTGCCAATGAGCTAAGCCAAGAGAATAAAATCAGTACAATGATCCATACCTTCCTATGGTTTAAGGAGAAAGCGGAACCAATAGCATTAGAAAATTTGTCCAAACTAGAGAATGAAGGAGGTATGGGCCTTCAGGATTTTGAAATCTCATGCTCGGCAGATCTGGGCGAAGTTGTTCATAAGATTGATGCAGACGCACATGCATAGCCTAACCCTAGCTTAGAGAGATAACTGGGCTAGAGTTCAGGGCCTTCAGGAGCCAGTCTCACCCTGCTCACTATGTAAATGGATGGAGAACCACCCGCATATGCCCTCCTGAAAAGGCGCCTCATATTACTGGCAATTGTGCAATCGGACAGTGCGTCTGAGCGGATTATCAATTAAACTAGAATATCAGGATGCTGACTAAATCCACAGAGATGTTGAGACCTTTAATTCCGCAATGATCTCTGCGATGAATTGGGAAGAACACAATCAAATTGCCCAAAAATATGCCATCAAGTCAATCAAAATCTGCTACAAAGCAACCCTGATCAAGTATGGGGATCCACTCCCAAAACCTGGGTGCAACTCACCCACCTGACCACAAATCCTGAATGTCTGAGCAACTGAAGGTCATGACAATAACTACCAGACGAAGGAGTTGATCTTGGGCCCCACCTTCCTGACTAGTAACAGCCAAGCAATGGTTGGTAGCCTGGCAGATCCTACACCATGTGATTAAATCTTGTAAGCACAGCAGATCAGACTTCCCATACAAGGAGTGCCCCATATGCGCTGAACCATAAGCAGATATCGCTCACCAATATTATGAATATGCTATGTTCAAAAAATATTGGTCCACAATGCAATACATCCTATTGGGTGAACGATCGCCTATTAAAATGCATCCATTGCAGGACCATTTTTTTGCAAAAACCCTGTGATTACCCCAATTCATTTATAAGCCTTCATCTACCATTATTGTGTATGGTTGATACACTCAGCTCTCGTTGCCAATAGTTTGTCCAATGAGCGCCCCCATAACAAATGTTTGGTGCTGAAGGTCATTCAGATTATCGCCAATTAGCTCTTATGTATCTCAAAATTCTCACACCTAATCCCAGGTGCTACAAAGCTGCATGTTTGGCTTTTCCCACTGGATCGCTCATTGTACATGACAAAGCAATGAAGTGAATAAAGATCAAATGGCCTGTAAGCCACTGATGCTAGAACCACGGCAGTGATGGCAATCACCAACTAGCAATGGTCGGAGGTGCTAGGTCTCTAGCAGCCCAAATTCCAGGTCCTTTATCCTTGGCCAAATCACCTGTATTCCTCCATCCCCTCTTATTTTTAAATTTAATTTAATTTTAATTGAAGTATGGAGTTTTTTAAAAAAACATGGTGGAACCACTGAATGTTGAGATGAGGATTAGGTCCAGCCTGATTTTTTCACACCAGGCAGGACTCTAATGCATCCTGAATTGAAACAAGCATTTCTTACTAATAACATTGAGTTTTAAGTTACTGGTAGGTTTTCTAATTTCCCCATGGCTGA
Organism: Massospora cicadina; assembly: GCA_022478985.1. NCBI lineage: Eukaryota > Fungi > Entomophthoromycota > Entomophthoromycetes > Entomophthorales > Entomophthoraceae > Massospora > Massospora cicadina. The sequence continues at coordinate 21,469 of JAKSZP010014880.1, read as the reverse complement.
CTTGCCAGTGTCCCTCCAATATGACGTCAGTTCAAAGCTGAAGGTCATACATAGGGCACCCATTTTTGGACACAAGTTTGCACAATTGGCCATTCTTAACTTGAAGATTTGCCAATTTTTTTGCTGTTTCCTTTTGAAGGATTGGGGGTTCATCCTTCCATAAATACTATTGTGGTAGGAGGTTGTAGAGTCAATCCTCTCTAGGGTCAGTTAAGGTTTGTATGGGAAGCCAAGATAGCAATCCGAATTTTAGTGTATAGGCCCTGGTCAGTGGATAATATAAAAGCCCTAGTTTTTAAGTTAAACGCCCATAGGGCTAATCTCATTGGGGTCCTTCGTTTGCTGTACCATCTCAAGGAAGCATGGTCAGCAATTATGGTGAAACGCTTTTGTATAAATAAGATCAGAAATTCTTGATAGCTAGTAGGACTGCCAAGCATTTTCATTCTGTAACGCTATAATTGCGTTTGGCTTTGGATTAATCTTGCTATAGTAGGCGATAGGATGGTACACTAAGCTTTCATCATGTTACGATAGTATAGCTACAATGGCGATATCACTAGCAACGGTAAAGAGGAGAAAGTGTCTATCAAAATTAGTGTGAATAAGTACTGAAGCGTGGGAGAGAGATGCATAGCAGGTCAAAGACCTTCTGTTGCTCTTCCTTCCACTGAAAGGGTATCCCTTTCTTTAGCAGATGCACCAGAGTCTTGGAGGTGTCTGAAAATTGGGGGATAAATTTACAATAGTATCTATTATCTCTAATAAAACGTGTACATCTCGTAGAGATTTAGGGAGAGTCATCTTAGCAATGGCTAAGACCTTGTTATCCATTGGTGATATTTCGGCTTTACTTATCTTATGGCCCAAAAATCCATCTCACTCTGAAAAAAGACCATTTTGACGGCTTTAGTTTAAACAACAATTGCCATAACTGCTGAAAGGTTTTCCTGAGGTGACCTAGATTTTTAGTAAAGGTCCTTTAAAAATGGTACTACTGTCAAGATAAACTAGCATTTAGGAGCGTTTTAAATCGCCTAGGAGTCCGTCCATAGTGCGTTGGGAAGGTAGCTAGGGCGTTACATAACTGCTGCGGCATTTGAGTGGGCTTTAATACTCCTTCACTTGAGATGAGGGCGCATTTTTCATGATCTTCCAGTGACAATCTTAATTGCCAGTACTCACTGGAAAGATCCAAAGCTGGAAAATAGTGGGACCCCATCATCAAGCATAAGGATTATCTATACGTGGCGATGAATAGCTGTCTTTTTTAGTGATAGAATTGAGGTGGCGATGATCAATGACAACATGGTGGCCACTATCCTTATTCCAAATTAAATAAGAGTGGAGAAGAACATGGGCTTTTCAAAAGCAATAATAAAATGGCCTTCAACTGTTGCTATAACTCTAAGGCCACTTGATCTTCCTCCACTTTGTATTTTCAGTATGAGCGGGATTTAAATAAAGGGTGAGCCTCATGCTCAATCTTATTAATTACCCTGGACATTTTCCTGTAGTCACTTGGTCCTGAGGAAAAAAATCTCCATACTCCTCAAGGAAGCCTTTGACATTCTGGCGTTCATTAGGGGTGATATTGTCTCCAATTATATTTTCAACCAGAACTATGTTGGGTAGGAGATCAAATCCTAAATCTTGTAATGAGCCAAAACAACTCACATCGGCAATAGTCTCAATGGGACATAGTTTTACATAATCAATAGGGCATGCCAAGGGACTTGGAGTGTTTCAGTTGTTAAGTTTCCTAATAGAATAAAGATAGATTTCCCATAGGCAGGATCCAAAACCCCCTGGCAGGTCAACGCTTCCTTGATGGATGGGTCTGGGTGTCCACTAAGCTTTAAAATTTGATTAGGAGGGGCAAGAATCTGGATCCCCGTATCCACAATAACTTGTAAGCAAGAAGTTATAGTGATAGGATGAGGGGCATACAGAGGGATCCCATCTTTTGCATCCAAAGCCTCCGGGGTAACTTAATTTTCCCCCTAAGACTTGATATTCAACCTTACAAATGGAGGACGGGTATTTGAGGAGGCATGTCCGTTTTTTGGGTTCCTTTACTTTTGACAGGGAATACAAATATTAATGGAATATGATACCCTAGTAGGGATAGGCACTTTTCCTTATGATTGATGATGCTTTTAAATTTCTGCACTAGTTAGACCCCAATAAGCAACTCATAAGTATCGTTTTCTAATGCAATGGCAGGGGCAGTAATTAAAAGTTTCCTGAATCGAAAGGGTAAGGCAGAATATGCTCCAATCGCCTTAGTAGACTACCTGCCGTCCCATATTCAGCATCATGGATCAAGTCTGGAGCCATTTTTTTCTTTTGGATAAGTCAGGAGGAAATAATGTTAACTGGGGAACTAGTGTCAATTATTTCAGGACTTTAACCTTATGTACAACTACCTTGACTCAAAGCACTGAAGATCCAAACTGTGAATTAACAGCTAGTAGACTGTCATTAGGGATTTGCAGTGAAGCAAGTGGATGATTCTGCCACGGCCAAGCTTCAGATGTTTAACGCTTTTTAATTTTTATCTGCCAGTGCATGGCTTTCCATAAAAGAACTGACCACCAAAAATTGTTTGGGTAACCGACCAAAATAAAAGTAAGAAAGCTGGAGATTTTCATTTCCCTTTAAATTAAAGAGGGACGTCAACTTCTGCAGGGACAGCTAACACAAAAATGCCTTGATATGGGGATAGAGCTAGAGCTAGAACACGGGACTTGAGGCACTTGATTTCCATCAGCATAAGGAGCCTCTTGCCCTATATTGACTGATCTTTTTCTGACTTAAATTGAAGTACATGACAAAAGTCCACAGTGTGGTTGGTTCTCTTGCAATGAGTGCAGTATAATTTAGGTGTAGGTGAACCAGGGGAGTAACAGCTAACACTTGGGACCAGGGCTTTTTGTTGTTAAAACGAAGTGTCCTGGCAGGCTTATTTAGTTTTCCATAATTTCCAAAAACAAAACTTCTTTAATATGGAGGAGGGACGTCAAGTTTGATTTCACCGCTTTTATATGAAGTAGAATATTAGGCATATCTTTAAATGCTGAAAATGAGGCGAAGATAGAATCATTAATGTAGGATGATTCCCTGTGACTAGAGTTTGACCTCGAGGTTAAAACAGTAGGAGAATTCATTGATAGTTTCCCCCCAATTAAGGCTGATTCCATGAAGGTCTGTTTTTGGTTGGATAGGGTTATATCACTCCTGAATTCCTGGAGCAAGGCAGTCTTGGCATCAGTCCAAGTTTAGCAATGCATCAAATAGTGGACCATAATATTTTTGGGCCATGCAATTAAGACGGTTTGTCAGGTGTTTAAGCCATTGGTGATTGGTCACTTCCTCCATAGAGCTTTAGTAGCAATATAAGAAAGAGAAGATACTTCCTTCCCCAGGGACGTATTTTTCTTTAAACAAAAGGTTTAAACGTAATGCTTGGGGGGGTTGAAGGCCAAATGACATGAACTAATACTGGGACTACGCTTTCACTTGGTGAAGAAGCAGTATCTCAGGAATACGATTAAGGATGAAGCGCATCCACTTGACTCCTCAGATCGTTAATATCACTAATTATTAAATCTACTCATTTATAAGCTGCACTCAGAGCCATTTTTGTGGTGAAAAGTTAGTTTTATTTCTGAATTTCATTTTTAACGCGGTATTGTAGGTTTAGAGCTCAAGTTAATGTTGTCTGGTGGAAAGTACTCTTTGCTCCAATCCACATATAACATCAGATAGGGCTGTTAAGATCCCAAGGCGTCCATGATGAGCAGGTAAAAAAACTTTTGGGGAGAGGTGAACTCCATCCCAAGTGAGTTGGGCTCCTTGGGCAATGCATCCAAAATGTAAATCAAGGTTTTTTACTTGCTGAATTAATGCCTGGAGGCGTTTGTGAGGGATTCCTGGGTCAACACTAGGACCTGGAGATCCTCTTGGCCCAGGGGGTCCCCATCCACCATCCTGTCCATCATGACCAGGAGGTTCCCATTCACCATCACATTCATAACTGGGGGGCCCATTTTCACCAGGCACTCCTTATGGTCCTGAAGAGTGGAGACTATTCTGGCCATCATGTAACTCATAGATCATGTCCTCCAATGATTGGAGGCGTTCATCCTCAGAGGTGACTAACTTATCAAATCCAGATTGTACTTCGTGGGTATAATCTACAACCTGACTATGGATAACAACCTCTAGTTGACTAAAATGATTAGTGAGTTCTATCCAGATGAAACTCATGACTCCTTGATCCAGATGGGTTAACAAATCTTGTATCTCATTAATTAGCTGCCAATTTTCAAATATAGCATTTCAGTTTTTACTGCTGAACTGAAAGGCAGATTGGTAGAATTGGGTGAGCTGCAAGTGTATTGTCTCCAATAACTTCAAGTGGTGGAGTAATTTCTGATTATTGAACCATGCTACTTGAAGTAGATTGTTCAAGGTGGTATGCGCAAAGTGACGCAGATAGCATTCTGTACATCCAGCTCCAACCTTTTTTATATTAAGCAAAGAACTTTGAGCCAATATCATCATAGGGGATGGCACTGCAGGAGCCCTTCTTCTATTATATCAACCTCCAGGGACTTTAACTCTGGATAAGAGGAGCTGTAGAGTTTCAACGAAGTCTGATAAATGTAAATTGTATTATTCGCTGGACGGAGCATAAAGGGTGACCTCCATTGATGGGGAATAGAATTTAACGGTTGGCTGCTGTATCTCTTATGTATATTGATCACCCAGTCGCTGAGATGGGCAGCTTCACGATCTGAGGTTTTTTCCAAAGCCAAATCGTTATTATCCATTGTTGATTCTATTTTTTATTTTTATATTTTCACCGTGACTCAGGGTTTAACTGGTAGGGAGCACAAGTTTTATTAGTACCACGGGTGTGATATTACATATTCCTTAATTATTTGAGGCCAGGGGATCAAAGCTCTTAGATGTTGGATTATACCTTTTTGCTTTTTGGTTGAGAAGTCTTTATTCCAGATGTTTTGCATGGAGAGGTAACTTCTAATAAATTTTGGTCAATTTTTACTTAAATTGCAAAAAGAAGAGAGTAAGTTTTATTACCCTGGAAGCAATGATATAAGGGAAATTGGGGAGGAGTTTTGGTGAATTAAAAGCAGTCCAAGCTAAGATCTACAATCATAACAAATTTGGAATTCTGTGTCAGGCTAATTATTTTGGTCAAATAGGCTTCTCTCACCGCATGGATTGGATGTGAACCCCAAGATTAGATAGCTCCAAGAGAGCAATAGTTGACCGCATAAGTTGGGGTTAATCCCCAACTTTGAGAGCCATTGAATTTTGTTTGGGATTATCCCTAGCAGAAGTTTGGGCTATTTGGTCAGATTGGGATCAGTTCCCATCAGCCAACACATCCAAATCTACAATTTGGGTAGGAATCCTGACACCCAATACCATGTTGTGGTGCTGGATAATGGGATTTCTGGATACCTCAAAGACCCACTTCTTCATAACATTCAGTTCCTCATGGCATCTTGAAACCAGCACCTCCACCAGGTTGAAGATATGGTGTAGACCCTACAACAACTCTACTGGGAGCTGGCCTCCCATGACTACATCTCTAGTAGTGAAGGGGCTGTAGGGCCTAGGGTGACTGAAGGTCCCAAATCATGAGGGATCTGAAGGGCCTGAAGGTCCCCATTTTCATTGAGGCCCTCTGGCCATGTCACCTACCCCCAGAGACCCTGCTGACCCTTGTTGAAAGGATGTTTAAGCATCCTTGGACACCTTACATGATCAAATCTGGAATGTAGCACATGGATGCAAACTCTGAGTAGATGGAGTCGCCCTCAGCCCTAGGGTCTCCATTGAGTCATTATAAATGAAATGGATAACTTTTGCGCATCCATTAAGCTTACCAATAGCCGCATCTCTCAATTTAAATAAACTTTTCAGGGGTTTGAGACCCATTTGGCCACCATTGAGAGCCAGCTTCTTCTTCAGGGTGCTGACATTAAATTCCAAAAGGAGCAGGTTGCGCACAAGGCTTTTATTTCTTCCCTCAACCAAGACTGGGACGATATTCAAGAGGACCTCAAGTGCATAGGTCAAAGATTGGACCAGCAGGTCCTCCATGACTATGTGGAGACAGTGATCTCTGAGCCTGCACTTATTCCTGGCGTAACACCCTCTCCACTCATCTTGTAACTAACTTTAAACCTAATTTTAAGAAGAGGCTCACCCCAGCTAGGAAAGCATCGTCTCTTTTCTGTATGCCTATGAGAGTTCCATAGAAGAGGCCGCCAACTGGCAGAAAGTGAAGCATATTCACTCCTGCCTAAACAGCACTGTTCAGGAGATTATGACTCCCCACTTGAAAGAAAGTAACACTTGGGAACATGTTCTTATGGCCTAAATCCAAAAATTTGGCAGCAATCAAACCCTGGTCGATCAAAAACAAACATTCATGGGTATCCGCCTGAATAAAAGGGGGAGCCCCTGGAGTTCGCCAGCCACTTCTACGCTCAGCGCAGCCATTTGTTACCACTAATAATATTACCTTGGATGACGCCATCATCACTGTCATCTCCATATTTGGATCTTATCCCAATGTTCAAATGCATATGATCAGAAAAAGAATGGTTTCACTTGCATTCAAAAAATCAAGGAAAAAATTAACGAGATCCCTGCGTCAGCCCTGCACTCCAAGGCTACCCTTAGGGTTCCTCCAACTGTTCTCAAGATCATGTGGTAGAAAACCAGAAAATTCTTAACCTCAATGCATCTACTTTAATGGTTTCTGACATAGCGCTAAGACATTCTAGGAAACGACTTTCTGGGGAGGTTGGAAAAGTGTTGGCATGAAGGATGAGGCACTCCATGCTGACATTCCTACCACGTCACAAGAAACATCCATAACCCAATGATCCTGGAGCTATTGTACCTGAAGAAGAAGTTTTGTTACCCATTGATAATAAAGAAATTGTTACTTCTTACTCTTCTTCCAATGACTCTCCCATGTTTCTCATGCTACCTCCCCAGTTCAAAAATCTGGTTAACTGTGTCACCATTTGAGTTCAAAAGAATCCTGTTCTTGCCATAATTGAAAGTGGTTCCCCATGAACGCTATATCATCCAAGTTGGTGAAGCGTATCAAGATTTCTCCGGACTTACCACACTATAGGAGTATGGCACAGCTGGCCTGCAATGTACAAGATCTATAGGGGCCTATTCCTCCCAACCTATCCAATTTGGGAAGCTCATCATGAATATCCCCGCTGTTGCATTGGATAGCCCCCAGCTGTGACCAACTTCTTGAAACTCAGTTTTTATACTACTCAGCAGTTTTAAATTATTATGACATATTATTATCTCTACTGGGGTATCAGGCCCTATTAATCTTCAAAACTTTACACAACTCTAAGATGGAGGTCAAGTCCTGAGCTTGCCTGCTAGAGAGTTAAAGCTGAATCAATTGGCTCAAATATCATGTAATTAGCTCTCATGTCTGGCTTCCTACATTTGCTGTTGATGGACAAGAAGGCATGCCAATCTACTTAACTAGGGCGACAACTATACCCTCAAAGTCCCAAGTCATTTCTGACACTTAGGGCCATATTAACATCCCCTCCGGATACCTGCTGGAAACCAGAGGCCTAGAAACCCATTTGCCAAGAGGTGCTAACCTGCCCAAGGATTCTAAATTCAGTTTATGTCGTATTTATATAATTGCTGTTGGCTAACCTTACTGACAGACCCAAAATAGTAGGCCCAAATAGTCCCACCACCTATGTCTGCCACCTATCAGTGGAGGCTGTCGACAGTGCCTTTAATCTAAAAGTCTAAGGGACATTGGGTTGAAAATGCCCCTGTCAGTGGCCCTAGTCGACACCAATATTGGAAAGGATCTCACTGAAGACCAACAGCGGGAAGTTCAAGAATTATTGAAGGAGTATTCAGACAAGTTTTCAGCCTTGACCTATGACCTTGGATGTATAAATGGAGTCCTACATCATGCTGAGATTGGTGACGCTCCCCACTTCCAGTTCCAGCATTACCAAAAAAAGGTTGAAGAAGCCCAGGTGGCAAAGGAACTTAGACAACTACTCAAAGCTGGACTCTTAGTGTCTTCGTGCAGCCCTTGGGCCTCTCCCCTACTGCTGGTTTGGAAGAAGGATGGCAGCCATCAGATGGTGATGGACTATCAATGGCTCAACTCCATCACCAAGAAAAACACAGTTATCCTTTGTCCCTAATTGATGACTCACTTTGACTGCTTGCCAGATTGCAGTACTTTTACACAATGAAGCTTGCCAGTGGATATAAGCAAGTGGAGCTCGCACCAAAGACTGATCAAAGCGTGCTCTCATAGCCAAAGAAGGGCTATTAGAGCCCATGAGGATGTCCAGGGCCTCTGTAATGCACTGGCCACTCACCAACGCTCCCTGGACGAGATCCTTGGGGAGTTGAGCTGTCATGTTTCTTCGACTACCTCAATGATATCACCACCTTTTCATGACTCTTAATGGACACATGAAACATCTTTGGGAAGTTTTTAATTGGCTTCAGAAGGCTTTGATAAAGCTTAAACCCTCAAAGTGCTCCTTCTTCCGATCAGAAATGGAGTTTCTGGGACACAAGGTCTTGAAAGATAGCATCCAGACCATAACAAACAGAGTCAACGCCATAGAAAAGATTTTGTGCCCCAGAGCCTAAGAAATATTCAGGTATTCCTTGACATGGTGGGTTTTTATTGTCAGTTTATCCCTTAACTTAACTGATCTAGCGAGCCTCTATTTTACCTCCTGCATAATAATGTGTCTTTGGAATGGCAGTTGGAACAAGAACGGGCCATTAATGTGTTGAGGAACGCTCTTTGCACTAAACCCATATAATCCACCCACGTTTTATCCACCCTTCTTGCTGTTCATGGATGTGAGCGATGTCACCATTGGGCCATCCTATCCCATCATGAAAAAACATCATGTTGACCACCCAGTGGCCTAATTTAGCAAAACTCTGAGTAAGGCCAAATGGAACTATAGCATTACCATGTTGGAGTGCCTGTCTGTCTTGCTAGCAATCAAATATTTTGGGCCCTATCTCTATGGCACCCACTTTAGCATCATAACTAATTATTCCTCACTCCGATGACCCCAGCAGATGAAGGACACAGATAGCCATTTAGCCAGATGGGCCTTAAGACTGCAGAGCTATTATTTCACCATTGTTCATAGCTTGGACATAAACCATAAAAACGCCAATGGCCTCTCTAGTATGCTGGTGATGGCTGCTTTGATCCACAAGGGAAGACCAACTGTACAATCTGACTGGTTAATCTGAACGTTGGGAGTTGAAATTGCCTGAGGTCCAATTTGTGCTCCAAAAGATGACCTGGGACACTCATATCAAAGATGGGCTGCTATAGAAGAGGGTCAATAAGGAATGGCTCCCTTATGTCCACCCTTCTTCCTGTACTGGTGTTATCCTAGAGGGCCATACTACTGTGGGACATGGGGATGTTTAGAAGACTCACGAATAGTTGAAGTCACGGTGTTACTGGAACGAAATGGTGGAGACCATCCAAGAGGTCCTGAAGGCCGTATGAGTTGCTGATCCTAAGACTGGACCAGTCCTTGATATCAACATTTAGTCATCGCCCTGATTGGACACTTTAATGTTGTTAGCTTTGATGTGATAGGCCCTCTTCCCACTGGACTGCATGGTCATATATTTATCCTCCTAGCTGTGGATCATATAAACAATTGGTTGAAGATATTTCAGTCCCCACTTCCACTGCAAAAGCCAGGTTCTCTTCCTTATTTGATCCATTTTCACCCATCATGGATGCCACAAACTTTACTTATAACAATGGGTTATATTTCACCTTTCAGTTGGCCAAGAACTTACTTTGATTTTTGGCACTAACTAAAATTTTGCCACCCCTATAACCCATTCACTAATGGGCGGTGGAAAGTGCTAATGGAACCTTTGTCTAATTTACAGAATATGGCCTCCTCTGCCCCTACTCGCCGGAATCATTATTTGCCCACCGCCTTGCTTGAATATAGAATAAGCTACCACTGAGTCATCAATATCACCCTTTGAAGACATATATGGACCTGATCCCTGGCTCCCAAGTAGCATTAAGCCTTTGCTCAGAACCTCCGCTCCTGAGAACTCTAATCTAACCATGAGGGCCTTAGCTGATGAAATTGTCCGGCTCTAAGCCCTAGCCACACAAGGCATCATCACTACCACCAAAAGGAAAAAAATCCTAACTTAAAGTTAGATGACCCTCCTTACCCATTTTTCAATTGGGTGTACTTGTTCTCTTCTATCACCATCAACCCAGAGGTCAACAGAAAAATCTCAACGTCCTTTAGTCAGGACCTTATAAGGTCATTCACAAGGTGAACTCTGAGTATTCTATTGCTGACATCAATCAGAGTACAGTGGTGAATTGAGTACATGGCCTGTTCCTATGACCCTATTCTCCCCTCTGACATGATCTTGAGGGGTGTGTTGTTGGGATTCGAGATAATGAGCAAGCTGAAATCCCTGATCCTGAGTCCAGCCTCAACAGATTGACTCTCAAACCAGAGTGAATGGAACCTTATTCTGAAGGCAACAAAACTAGATTTGATCAAGAAGATCATGCATATGAGAATTGATGGGAGCATTTTCAGGAATCCTGTCCCTTCTTCCTTAATCTCTAGAAGTGCCGCCCCCACTGTCACAAATATAAGGTTAATGAAGTAAAATGAGGGCGCCATCTAGGCAATTAATCTGGAAGGCAGTAAAACATCCTGATCCTAAGGACCACAAAGGTCCCTGAGGCACCATACTCCCACAAGTACTATAAGTATTGATGCTTTCTAACACCTTAAAGTGGTCTATAGTATATTTTTTCATTTTTGACCTCTCCGCTAATTTTCAGCTTTGGGCATTGTTTTTTGGACTTTGGCTACAGTATAAGAACTTTTTACGCTGAGACTTACAAAAGCACATTGCCGCCACTTTTATATAGTTTAAGATAAAGCATCATTCTTACTGATTGATTATATTTTTAAGACTAAAAAAATAGGCTCAGATCTTAAGTAAATTGATTTTTTTTATTTGAGGTGGGATGACCTTGGGATAAATATACCGCACCAATAGAGGGAATAGAGAGTAGGGATTGAAAATATAGGAGTGGCGGACAAAATTCAATTACCGGGGTTAAAACCTTACTGCATGTTTTCTAATAGGCTGGGATTATATGATCTAACTTCACTAATTCGCTTGGTTGGACTGAGGCATGGTGCGCAAATCCACATGTATTGATATTCTCTTGGCACAGAAATGCAATTTATGCCACAATGGGATTAAAACCTGCATCATGAGGGGCTTTAGTTGGACGCCCATCTCAACTATGCCACGCCCCCTAGCTTAAGTAAATTGATATAAAGTAAAGTAATATAATAGATTAATCATTAACTTCATCTATTCCTTCAACTCTACACCAGTATAGATAAGATCTGCGCCTTATATACTTCTTTATTAAGGTTTCAAGGTATGACCATAAGTTAGCATCTATTGGATGTCAATCTTGTAGCTAGGTTTGGATGAAGTCTGGCTTTAGTTTGGTTTGAGGTTATACTGCATGCTTCTGAGCTTTCTAAATGATAAGAGCCTTGAGGAAACCTCAGAAAGCCCTTTATCAGGAGGCAGGCTAAACTACAGCAAGTAGAAATCAACCTAGCAATTAGGTGCCTTCAATCAAAATGTAAAAGATAAGAACCCACAGGCCATATTATCACTTAAGTCCATAGAGATAAATACATTACACCAAAAGCAATGACCATTAGAAGTATTAAATATTTAAACTGTGTTTTTTAATACTAGTGGTGCCCAACCCAAAGGGGGAGACCGCCATGAATCTTTATTTGCAAATGGGCTGAACAAAGGGATTATCATAAATTAAAAAATTCCTAATATAGCCCCTAGGTTATCAGCCTAGGAAGCCATATCAGTGGTGAGTAGGCTTTGGGGAAACTTTTTCTGGCGCCCGCTTTAGCTGGCAGACCATGGCGGACAGCATTGGGGTGGGAGCATCAGCAACAAAAGCATAAGGAGGTATAGTTGGGGGCTTTCTTCATTAATGAGGCCAGCGGTGTCCATCGCCTCAACATATTGAGCAAGTTGATGCTCAGCAAAATTGATGAGAGCTGGCACACAAGTAAATGACTTGATGCGCCGTTAGGTTTGTAGATAATTGAGGTCGAAAAGAGAAGTTTTTGCTGCATCAATGCAAGCATGGCTTGCACCAAAAGCAAGCTCCTCAATTTCATACTTTGCAATTTCCTCAAAATCATGAGGAAAATTGGGGATAGGACTACCCTTGACAAGGGGCTCCATTGCCCCATGGAGTTGCTGGCGGAGGGGGTGTTGGCTGGGGCATCTACAGCCACAACTGCCATATTATTAATATTTTTATGAATGAGAAACCCATTTTTTAGATGAAAACGGTGGGAACGCAATTCAGGAGTGTTAACAAAGAACTCCTCAAAAGCAAAATTGGGCTTCACGTGGCATGGCCTTCCATCCTCCTCAAACCATTTGAGAGCCTCGAATGGATTGGATTTGGCCAGCGCTGGGTCAGCCACAGGAATTGGGGCTGTGACTGGAGCTGATTGGCCACATGCTGTTGACCATGGCAGCTCAGCTGAAACTGCTTCAGCCATCAACTCAGGATTCCATAATCCAGCCAAATTTTCAAAATTTTTAAATTTTTATAAATTTTTGTAAATTTTGATTGGCTGCTGCTTTCAAAGCAGTGCCAGAATTCCCCGACGTTGGGGGCGGGAGGATTGAGCCCCATTCAAAAAATTGGGGTGAGGCAGCTGCCAGGGCAGCGCCCAAGCCCTGAGCGGTGGACGTGGTGGAAGCAGCAACCATGGGTTCTTGCGCTTTGAGTGGTCAAGCTCAAAGCACAAGGGGCAAATGGCGCAGCCATTTTTGATGCGCGCCCAGAATGGGTGATCAGGGGCAGATCTGATCACGGTGCGGGGGGAATCACAAGGTGAGAGTCACAATGAAATGGGTGGATTGTTGCAAAGGCATGAGTCCCTGCCAACCAATCCGCCCCATTGGGAACCACAAACTGCAACACAGGGTCTGCACTGTAAATGGCCAAACCCTCTGTGAGCTCATGGCGGAGGCGTTCAGGGAAAGGAAAGAGGGCAACCCAGAGAACTGGACCACTAAAGTGGCCTCATCTGGGAGCTTGGTGCAAACAGTGGGCAAAGGAATTTTTTTGAAGATAAATGGCAGCTTGGCTGCTGCCACTGCATCAGCTTCTGAGCGGAAGCTGAGGTTGAAATACCCCTTAAAGGGGTGGAAGTCAATAAAGCTGGCAGGTTTGAAAGCTGCCATGGCCATCTCAATGATGGCCGCGCTTGCATATGGGAAAAGGTTCCCATATTTGACCCAGAGGCTGAAATGCAAATTGCTCTGTAGGAGCACCAAAGGGCTCCGGAGCACCACCTGAGAGCTGGCGAGGTGGTGGGCCAAGTCCCGAGGGGGGACATAATGCCAGGTAGTGTTGGGAGGGCTAGCAGAGCCAGCCCAGGCGCGCTTCAGTGGTGGCCAAAAGATGCCAGATGGCGGCGCACCACCACCCCAAGCTGGGGCAGCAGGTGTCAATTGCATCGACATTGGTAAGTTTTGGCTCAATTGAGCGGTTGTTTTTTGTATTTTTTTAAAAAAATCCAAATTTGGTTTTGATTTGGGTATTGAAGCGAAAGTTTGCCACCAACCTCTTGTCTATCAATTTTTAGGATTATTGATATTTGGGGGGTGCGTTGTATCCCTTTTTCACCCTCTTTTGGCCTTTCTTGGGATTCTCAATTCCAAAATATAAAATAATTGTAACAAGAAAAGTTAAACCTTTATTAGGTAATAAAAACTTTAGAGAACGAAAATGTCATCATCCAGCTAAAGCAACATTACTTCAGTTACTGACTATATTTTTCCTCTATCACACATGGATTCTAACATATTTTCTACAACCAAATGAAGCTTGATCTAACAATAACTGAATAAATTTTGGCTCCATCTCTGATTCAGCCATCAGCCTGCTGTCAGTATTATAACAACAAATATATTATGGAATGGCCTCTTTCCAATTACATAGATATTACATGTTACTCATTCTTAATTTATAATCTTTGTTCTCCACAACACCTTTTTTTTATAATCTTTCAAATTACTCAATTATAACTGTTTTAGCATCTTATATATAATTAGCTTTTCAGTAAACAATTTATTGCAACTTTTCCTCTCTACTTTCATCCTGGACTACCCAACTAACTAAGAAATGGGCCCATATCTCCTAGTGGCCTACATATGACTTACCACATGATGGATAATAATATTTTTTGAGATAGTAACAACATTATGTCATGCTGAATGGGAAATTTGAAGCCTTTCACAGCATTGCTCACATTTAAACTATGTTGAACCAACCAATTAATTAATCTACCCATCCCACTCAACATTAATTTGATAAATAAATTACTAAATGCAATGATAACATCTAGTGTGACAGTTAATTAAATGTCAAACAAAGGTAGTTAATCTCTTATAAAGGACATTAAGGTGTCACAAAAAATATACTGGTCAAACGCAGCAGCCCAATTGAATAGGAAACTTGAAACCTTTTATAAGTTTTTAGGGTTATTCTAAAGGCTTTCAGATCACAGGAGCCTCAGCATTTTTTAAAGTTTTAAACTTAAATAGGCTAGGACATAGTAGATTCATCTATTGTAGCATCTCAGACAAATTCATCAACCTTAAGAGGTCATGGCTTTGTTACAGAACTGATAAAGTTAGTGAATAGTACCATTTTAAGACCTTCAAATGAATTGTGCTTTCCCAAACCTGGAGCTCCAACGCATCATAGTTAGGTTTGCCAACCACTGTACCAAATTTAATCAAAGCTGGATGGTTTAGAGATCCAAGGACCTTTAAGTGAGCTTTTTTTGAGCCTATACCTTGAAAGGTAAATAGTTTTCCAAGAGGGAACAAATCATATAGGTGAACCCTAATAGCTAATTGGTACCAAACTTATATCTAGATTGTATATCAATTAGTAAGGTTTTGGATAGCAAACTTGGTACCTTTATCGCCTCCTACTTACCAACAGAAAACATTTATAGGAAATTGGGGGTGAGAATGGATCCCTCTTTGCCTATAGCAACTTAATTTATGGGTTTGGCAATAATTAAATTACCTTTTAGAACTTAGATAAAATTTATTTACTTTAAAGGCACTTCAGTAATATCCTCAGCCATCTAATACTTTGATCTCTTTGGGTGCTCCTTATCTGAAATCTATCACCTCCTGTCAGAAACCTTGGGTATTATATATTAACAATAGATTCATATAATTTATTACGTTGAGTTTCCTTACCTTCTATCCACAGTAGAAGTTGATACAAATGAGCGGTGGTCAGCTTTGGCCAAACTCACTAAAGTCTGTTGGGGTCACATGATTTAAATGATGAAGAGTTTAGAGAAAATCTGTTCAAACAAAACAAGATATAAAATTATTTTCTTTGGGTGATTAGGGTATACTAAACTCGGATTGAAATGGTAATTTACCATTGTTAAGTAATACATGTTATTTTGTGTATAGTCTTTTTAATCTTGGCCAACCTTTAGATATATAAAGCCAAACGTTGGTCTGCCAATAGGTTATCTTTAGACTTCTATAGACAGAAATAGAATATAAAGAAATATATTTAAAGCGAAGAATTTGGGTTGGCTTTAGTATAGGTAAAGTTTAATTTAGATTAAGTTTAGTAGAAATCAGAATTATGTGGCTCTTTTATCTTTAACTTTGATAATAGACTTATTTGGCGAGCACATTTTGATCAAGAGCAGCTAAACCCAAATAGATAGTGTAAGACCTGGGTAACAACCCCCACTCAAACTGATAAGAGTTCCCCAATAGAACTAAGAAGTCTTAAAGAGGGTGGTTGTGCATCTCACCAAAAAGCACGGTTTGGCCCAAGTTGTGGATGAGAGGTAGGTCGCAGACTACCTTCTGAAGTTTTTTACCCTTCTGGTCCTCCCCACCACTAAAGTGTTGTCAATTAGGATTAAAGTGTCGTGCAAAGAGTTAATGGAGGCCAGGGGGCATCACCAGCTGCCAAGTTGTCTTACTCCTAAATGTGTAAGGTTAGAGAAATAGGTTCAAGTCTCCCTGTTGAGAAAATGATATGACTGGATTATAAGCTATACATTCTGGCGGATCTTAAATTAGAGTTGAGGTGAGCCTCACGATTGAGCAGTAAATATTGATATAAAGTGAATAAATTGTTGCCTCAATAGTTTGGCGAATCTAAGGAATTCTGCCAAAACCTCAAGATAGACAAAAACTCCTAAAATGGAGCGAATAGGAAATCACTAGGCAGAGGGTGAAATTGACCTAGAATTCTGAGAAAAGAGTTGAGTGAAAGAATGAGAAAAAGAGGTTTTCTAGTAGTCCACAGATAGGTCTGCATTTTATTATTGCAATAAAAGTGTCAATTGGGGCAATTGCTCCAAATCTTATATATCAGCTTTATTGAGGATTGGCAATCTGAATATTAGCCATTCCATTGCTCAGTGGCTAAGTGTAAGTCCCGGGGAAAGTCCTCTGGGCGTTGATCGGGCCATTTTTCCATTCCCAAGCAAGAAGGCACCAAAGAGGATGGCTGTACCCCTTGTTACTCAGGGCGATCTTGCTCACGTAGTAGATGAGCACTGGGTAACAGCTCTTCCGCTTTAGATCCCGCCTCCAATACCCACACTCAACTCAGCAGAACTGTTATGGGGAATCATCAAAATCTGCGTCAAGATTGTCAAAATGAAATCAATTGGAACTAATTTAAGTGGCAATCAGCCCAATGCCTGGATTTTAATTAGTCAAAAAGGTATGAAGACTGATTTATTGGCTGTAATGCCTGACAGTTTTGATTCAGTTATCATGACGATTGGAAAAATCACCCCCCTCCCAAAATCATTAGGGATCATCCTCAACAGGCAGGCAACAGCATCAGACACCATCGATGAGGGTTCAAAGCTCCCTGCTGGCAATTCAGGCGTTGCGCCCAATACAACGCCACTGACTGGGTAAATGGCCCAGTGACTGAGTGTGGGTGGGTTGGGCGTCCCAAACCCATTCCCAACCAAATGGACCCGCCCCTATGTGGGGTGGCCTTGGGGGATTTCCGCCACTCATCAGGCCAAACGCCAACATGCCAACTGTTGGAAACATAGCTGAGCCTCAGTATGGACATTCGAGGTCAAACTGACAGTGACTCGGCCTGCTGTCAAATTTTTTGATGTCAGTTTCCAGTGAACTATTCTGCCCATTCCCAAATAATTTGCCAGTTAGGTCGAAATTGAGGATCCTGATCCTGGCTTGTCACTACCCCAATTGACCACTATTTAATTAGTTGCATTGCACTGAGAAAATTGTTGGTCAATTTTCTTCCTTTTCCTTTACAAAAAAAATTTGCCAAAAACCCAATCAATTTTTTATTGTGTTGATCTGTTCTGGCTGCATTCCCAATGGCTTTTCCCTGGTGGCCCATCAATCCGTATACTGTATGGGCTCTACCAGTACTTTTGTTCACTATGGCCCCCTCCATCGTTGATTGGATTCATCGAGTCAGATACTTCTGGCACTTTAACCCTGCTATCATGAACTTCTGACAATAGTATATGGGGATCTTGTGGCCTTACATCCACCAACTACAAGCGAGATCAATCTCCTTGTCTCCTCAGTTGAGACAACCCCATATGCCAATGAACTCATTGAAACTATTTCTGTTATTCCGCCCCCTGCAGCAAGACCCCCTGGGTCTGGGTTGGCTCAATTTGGTTCATCATCATGATCATACTCACTGTTGTTATACACCAACAATTCGTCATTTTGCAATGCCTGGCTCCATACAACGTCATTCAGTCAGCAATGCCTCTGGCATTCTGGCTTGCTTTTTGGGTGCTCATGTATCCCGACTGGCAGGACGGTCTAAACTCCTTATGCCGTTTCTATGACACTAAGGCCTTGTGCAAACAGCTCAGCAGATTTAACCCATATTGCCAAAAAGTTAACAGTGGTGCTCACTAAAGAGTCCACTGGTCAACTGTAGCATATCAGCACTAGGGCATCATGGAGATCCCTCACTCTTTACACCAAAACCTGATTGATTTCACACTTGATATGCCAGGGAAGCTATGGAAGCATCCAACGAAGAACTGGCACTTTTCATGGTGACAGAGCCAAGAGTGAGGATACTTTGATTGAATTACAGTTAGGTACTTGTCCTGCGTTGGTGGAAAATCAAAAGGGCCAGTCTACAAATGTGACCCCATAGCAGCTGTGAGGGGTTATATAATGGCTTTTGTGGGGTATTGACTTTATGAATATGAGGCGGGGAACATGCTCTGAATTTATTCTATAACCAACGGTATTAAGAATCTCGTTACACTTTGTATATGTCCTACCAGATGTGACCACCATGGGTCTGTCTCGCCTGCTCAGCACCCATGGAACTGAGGAATACTTGGTTGCATATGTGTAGCCCTTGATCTCCCAGATACTGCATGTGCTGGTCTGCCATAACATTGAGATTGGGGATGTCATGCGGTTTGTTCAAGTGTGGCAGAATAATATTTGCCTTTTACTCGACTGCCTTGATCACTATTTTTTGTAGGTTCAGGGGGCTCTTGTGCATGTGGACAACCATGTTGTGGACATCTACCGTCGCTTGAATGAATTGGTTCCACAGTTGAATTAGGAGTTACCCCAAGTGATAGGGGAACTGTTAGACCAGCGCAGCTATTAGTGGAATGTATTCAGGACATCACCACATTGGGTAGCAACACCAAGCGGTTTATGATGGACCTGTCATGATGGGCTGAAGCAATTGAAGCAGCGGTGGCTCAAATTAGAGACATGTTTACCCTGACAGAGCGGCAAATGACAGATCACGTTGACTCTGTGGCAGTCAAATTTAGTCAACTTCGCATTGACTGGAGTAACCAGTGGGTGGCTGATCATATGACCAGCTCTTTTTTGGAGTCCTCAGAATATCGCCAGTTTCTGGGTTGGATTACTCATTTATAGAGTGTTAGTCAGGCATATTGGAGCTGAGCAATTACCTTTATGTTCATCAAGAGGGTGGAGTATGCCGATATGCAAGTTCTCTTGGATACCCTTTGATGGGCCAACAAGGAGCTGGTGTGATAACAAGCCACCCTCACTAATTAAGTAGACGAAGTAAACTGACAATAGCGTGACACTGGATGGCAGAATGCAAGAATGCAGGGCACATTGGAGGACGCTCTCTCACGGCTTCAGGCAATGGAGCATAAGCTGGACTCTGAGTGAGAATTCCACCATGAATTGCAAACTTAGTTTGAAGCGCTTCAACTGGGGTGCAAGACAGTCGTTGTTGGTGCTATTTGGTCAAAGCTGATGAATATTTGACAAACATTTTGCTGAACAGCCTGGTAAATGAGGAAAAGGTGCAGTCAGCGGCAAGTCAGGAGAAGAATGTTACAGATCAGCCAGCGAGTATCCCTCAGGGGTCATGGCAGTCCCTCCTTACAAACCAACATCTTCTTGGTCAACTTTGGCAGATTTGCAACCATCCACGTGACCCTACACTAGTTCACAATGGGATGTTTTCTTCAGTCATTCAAAACCTATTTTGACTGTTCCTCATGCCTGGAGCCTGGAGCAAGGTGATTTTGTTCGGATTGAGAAGTTACCGCCCTTCAGTTGTGATGGGAACATACATGGATATTTTAGTGGTTCAAATTTTCCGTGAAAGGGGCATCAGATTGTCAGAAAGTGAAACTTTTGCTTTCCACTTTGGATGTTGAGAATGCCGACCATGTCACCTGTTACCTCCAAAATAGTTCCAAATCTTATCAAGAGGTGAAGGAGACTGTGCTCCATCTTTTGGGGGCTTGGCTAATACGGAGCAGCACAGGCCGACTTTCTGACCATACAGTTTCACAAGAATGAGTCCCTGGTGGAGTTCACAGAGAAATTAACGGCTGAAGCTCATGTTTTAGTGGGAGCCGATATTTTAACCACTGAGGATGTAGGCATAGTTATAATGGCGGCAGTCAAACCATATTGTGAACTGCATAATTCTATGATTCACATACTGAATGAAGAAGCGGGGCTTTTTAAAATTGTTAACAATTTGTGCCATCTTTCCACTACGTTCGGTGTTCCCAATGTGGAGTGGAAGGCCTCTACTATTGCCGTGGCATACTCCTTAGGATATGGACAACAACAACCCAGTTGTAATCCATCAATTAGTATTCATCCACCCTATATGTTGTTGGATCCTTTCCGCCCTCCTTACACTCAACTGCCCCATCCCAGGCCTAACTTCAATACTTTTGTAAACGTTCGACCTGCCCATTAGGCACAAACTATAGAATGGAGACATTTATGAATGTTTGTTTCTCATGCGGACAAAAAGGGCACTATGCAGCTAACTGCCCAGGCAGCCAGCATGTGCATGCAGTGCCATCTGTTATAATTGAGCAGGGAAGCTTGAGTGGAGTAGAGATGGGACGCTCTACCTCCGCTAATTCAAATTTAATTGTCCCCAATGATTCCCAAGAGTCTCTTTGCATTGGCCCCAGTACCCAACCTGATGATTTATTATACCAACAACTTCTGGCCAATACCTCCGCCTTCGTTCAAGGGAGCGACTATCCCCCTTCAGGCTTCAAGTTCTGCCAAGATGTGAAAAAGCCATATGAATGGAAAATACTTGAACAAGATGGCATAAGTGATGATGGACCCTCAACAGACGTCACCTCTTTAATGGGGAAAAACGTAGCCATTTTGTAAAAAGATCGCCCAGGAGTATCCTCATGTTGGTATGGGTATATTCTCTCTTTCTTTGTAACAAAAAGCTTTTGGAGTTCATGTAAAAAGCACCAATAATTCTTCTTATTCAGATTTTACTTACTGTGATTTTTTTGTTTAGAACACAAAAATCCGATCTATTATAGATAATGGTGCTCCAGTTAATATAATCTCCACCAAGCTCATGGCTAAGCTTTGCTGAAGCCTGATGTGGATCACAGAGTAGTGTATGAGACCGTGTGGCATAGAGCACTGTTTCTAAAGAAGCTTATAGTACATTACCTCTGAGATTTGGTTCAGTTAGGGTTTCTGCTCCAGCGGTAAGTTCTTTCAAATAATGACTACAATATGCTGATTGGTGCTACGTTCATGAGGCGATCTGGGGCTGTGGTCAATATGGCAGAAGAAACCATTAGTATCTTGGGAAAACAGATCCCCATCTACTTTACCTCTAGCGGAATCCCAAAAGGAACTGTTCCTGTAAGTCCAGGGGAACTTCCCCTTTGCATGGATCGGGAGATTTTCCCATTTC
>JAKSZP010014879.1:0-79118 GCA_022478985.1 Massospora cicadina | reverse complement strand
TTTAAGATGGAGCTTTATATAAGAAAGTAAAATCTAAGTGGCTGCCCTTCCTACATCTAAACTATAGGTTTCACGCTGTAATGGAAGTCATGAACAAGTCAGTCATAGTGGCTCAAAGAAAACTCAAGAATGGTTGAAGACTCAATACTATTAGAACAACATGACCGAGTTCATTTGGAAAACTCTTGACTCATGTCTTACTTGTAAACGTCATGGAACTACCAACCCTACTTATCAACATCAAGTCATTTCCCCAACTAAGGCGTTTGAAGTAGTCAGCATTGATGTTGTAGGGCCTTTTCCTCATTGAGTGCATGGTCATCAGTATATCATTATGGCCGTCGACCATTTGACCAAATGGGTTAAGGCCATTTTAATTGCTACCACTTCAGCTAAGACTACAGCCTTATTCCTATATATCATATCATTTCCCAACATGGATGTCCAAAGGTCCTTATGTCAGATAATGGGACTAATTTCACCTCGCAACTTATACAGGAGCTATCAAAATTATTTAACACTACTCAGCGATTTGTTGTCCCATATAATCCATCCACAAATGGGGCCATTGAACGAGTTAATGGAACCTTGGTCTCAATTTTAAGGAAGATGGCCTCAACTGATCTGACCTGGTGGAATTTTTATTTACTGAGTGCCTTGTTTGCTTATTGAATAAGATATCACCACATTATCAAGATGTCCCCGTTTAAGTGTATATATGGGCGGGATCCTTCAGTCCCTTCTAGTGTTCAGACTATCCTTGAAGAAAGCATCCCAGAAAATTCCAATTTAGTTATGAGAAATTTGGCTGATGAGATTATCCGCCTCCAGGCTCAAGCAATGAATTCAATTGAAACCACCACTCAAAGAGAGACTCTACAAAGCAATCAACATAAACCAGTCTTACCTGAATATCAGATTGGAGATTATGTTATGTATTATCATTCTCATCCAGGTGGATGGACTGAAAAGCTGGGAACTAATTGGTCTGGTCCTTATAGAGTTATATTTTAAAAAGGACTAGAATATTTGATTGTTCATACTGATACTGGTATTATGGTAAATCATATTCATCCTAGGTTTTTAAGAAGTCATCCTCCACCACAATCAAATCTTGAGGGGGAAGTGTCAGGATTTCACCAAATTTGCATATCTCCGAAAAATCCCCTTCCTCAATTCCCCTGACATCATCAGAAGGAGTGAGCAATCTATTACAATCTATCAAAGTTGATGATCAATTGGATCCCAATCAACTGATTGAAGATTTGATTGCGCAGAGATTAATTCACTCTGATAGATTACAAACTGTAAAAAAGCCTATAAATATTTCCTTTTTTTTGAAAATAAAAATTAGGTCGAGTTTAACCTGTATTTTCTTATTTACTTCATTGCATTTTTGGAGAATCCGCCCAGTGTAACTTTGAGATACAACCTGCCCCATTGGAAGTGTAATTCAAAACTTCCAGACTCTGACCACTTGTAGGGTCCTTGATGGTATACATGTCAACTCCAGTTTTCTCTATAATTTTGAACGGATCAATCCAAATGCTGGCCAGCTTGTGTTTCCTCCTGAATCCATGTTGATTATGAAAGAGAACCATATCGCCTTCCTTGAACAGCGCCAGCTCACTATGATGTGCCTGATCAGCGGCCTGACTTCTGATCTTCTTGGCTAAGCTGAAAGAATATGCTTCAGCTTGCAGTTTAAACAGAATGTTTGCGAGGTTAGTCAAATAGTGGTGGGGTTCCAGTCTGCCAGTGTCTTCTACACACAAGTAAAGCAACAATGGAAGAGACAGGTGTCAGCCATATAGTAGTTGGAAGGGACTCTTCCCCATGGCGGAATGGCAACTAATGTTATAGGTGAATATGGCAGTGTAAAGGAAAGAGCTCCAATTGGAAGGTTAATCCGGTACTAATTTTTGTAGTAAAGTTCATCAGAGCTCTATTCACCCATTTGACTATTCCATTGGACTCAGGGTGGTATGGGGTCATCAGAACCCCACAGATTCCATAAACTCGTTCAGTTTGGGGAGGATGTGCGAGGTGAAGTTGGTTCTGTTATCAGTGAGAATAAACTGAGGGCAGCAGTGCTGCTGAATAATGCATTCCATCATGAACCTGGCCACCATATATGCCCCAAGTCTCATATTGCCCTTGCTTCAACTCATTGAGTCAAGTGGTCAATAGCCACAAGAATGTACTTACAACAGTTGGCTTCATTTGGCAAGGGGATAATGCCATTGAGGGAAACCGTGTGCCAAGCGAAATGTGGTTTCACTAACCAATATGATGTAATATGGCGAAATGGCTTCTCCACTTGGCACTGATGGAAACAGGAAATAGTTTTGAGCACATTAAAGCTCATACTTTCCCAATAGTACCGAGGCATAACAACTCCATAGTCTTGCACACTCCACCATGCCTGACTGCCTTGTGCGTGCTCATAATGATTCCAGGTCATGCTGAGGGGTGCGGAAAATTCATCATAGAATCGCCAATCCACTTGTACAGTTCCCCATTCCGTTGGAAGGTATTTGTGCACATCTCAATTTAACACTTTGATTACTTGGGGCAGTTCATCGTCATATTCTTCTGCTGAGCATCTTATTGTACATCACGTCACTGAGATCCGCTGTCACAGAAATAGTTAGTAACCAAGATAAAAAGTCAGCGTTCTGATACTTTACTCCTGGCTGATGGAGAATCTCAAAATCATAAGCCTGCAACTTAAGAGCCCATCAAGCCAAACGGCCTTCAGGTTCTTTGAGGTTCTGCAACCAACGTAATGATGCGTGATCTGTCATGACTTTGAACTTTACCTCATGCAGATAGACTCTGAATTGCTTATATGCGTAGATCATTGCTAAACACTCCCGCTCAGTCATAGTATAATTATGCTTGTGACAGTTCAGACTTTGACTACAATATGCTACTGGAAGTTCCTCTCTCCTAATCATCTTTCTGAGAAAGTACAGCCCCAACAGCAGAGAGGGATGCATCCGTCTGAATGATAAACTCCCAATTGAAGTTTGGATATTGTAACACAGGTGCGCTGATCAACGCCATACATAGTGTATTAAAAGCGGATTGATGATGTTCTGTCCATTTAAACACAGTGTCCCTTTTTAACAACCAAATAGCGGGCCCCTAATACAGCTAAAATTAGGGATAAAGCGCTGGTAGTAACTGACCATTACCAAAAATATCTGTATGTCACGCTTACTTTTGGGAGTAG
Source organism: Massospora cicadina (assembly GCA_022478985.1). Classification (NCBI taxonomy): domain Eukaryota; kingdom Fungi; phylum Entomophthoromycota; class Entomophthoromycetes; order Entomophthorales; family Entomophthoraceae; genus Massospora; species Massospora cicadina. Next base: position 75,880 of record JAKSZP010014879.1, on the reverse strand, counting down.
TCATTTTGCTGATGGCCTCCACCTTAGCCAGCTGTGATTTTAGCCCTTTAGAGTCTACCATAAACCCCAGGTATTCCAGCTGATCTTTGAAAAAGTTACATTTTTGAGGTTTAATTTTAATGTTTACCTCAGCCAGCTGGCGGAATACTGCTTTAAGGTGGTCAATATGCTCAAAAAAGGTTTGAGAGAAAACATTAATATTGTTGAGGTATATAAGGACACATGACAGTTTCAGGTCACCAAGAATAGTGTTCATGGCTCACTGAAACGTAGCTGGGGCGTTGCACAGCCCTTGAGGCATCCGCATCAGCTGAATAAGGCCTTTAGAGGTGATTACAGCGCATTTTTCCTGTTTCACCAGGGGTAACTCTATTTGCCAGTAACCTGATATCAAGTCCATCGCAGAAAAGTAACGGGCTCCCCCTAATTGGTCCAGAACATCATCAATTCTTGGCAAGGGATACAAATCCTTTTTTGTAATACTGTTGAGCTTCTGGTAGTCTATTACTACGCGGTTGGTGCCATCCTTCTTTTTTACAATTAGAACAGGCAAAGCCCACGGGCTTTTGGATGGTTTGAGCATCCCTTGCTCTAACAATCTGTTGATTTCCTCAGTAACAACGTCTTCCGCTGCCTGCAATTGGAAGATCAGCTGAGATCTTATAGGAGGATGATTTCCTGTGTCTACTCAATGGACCACCCCCTGAGCACACCCTAAATCATGATCGTCAACAGTGAAAATCCCTTATACTTCTGAAATAAAGCTATTGCTTGGTCTTTTTGTTCTTTCAATAATCCAGTTAAATTACTCCGCAGTACCACTGTTAGTACATCAGCAGGTGTCTTGGCTGGTAGACTAAATTCATCCAACAACCTGAAATCATGAACCTGATGGACCTCGTCTATGGGAATCAAATGTAAATATGCTACATTTTGGTGGCAGCGAATTTGCATTGGTTCACTCTGGAGGTTTGCTAACAAAACCTTAATCTCACCATGTCCTGGGTGTAAATCTCTGGAGCCATATGAAGCTCAAATTGTGTTTGATGTTAAAGCCCAATGACTTCCACATATAACTCACTTGGCACTTCCACTTCTAGCTCAGTGTTCACTAAGACTTGATGGCCAGAAGGGATATGTATGGGCCCTGCCACTCGAAGAGGTATCTCTTGATATTCATATATCTGCTGGGAAAGGGCCCGAGTCTTGCACTTTAGTCAGTGGTAGCAAACTGGCCTCACCCCATCACTATAGGTAAGGTTGATATGGCTTGTATGCACCAGATCCTTTGGTAATCCACTAGTAGTAAAGTAAATTGGGATCCGCTGACCCAGAATGGCGAGGGTCTCCTCCATCATATTAACAACAGCCCCAAAATGGCACAGGAAAGCAGTCTCATGTAGAATGACATAGTTTTCATTTGGCAGCACAATTGCCGGGGCTACAATGACAATGGACCCAAAGCGCAGAGGTAGCGCAATGTAAGCCCCCTCAGAGACAGTGCTTACTGCTCCAGCAGTTCCATAAACCATTTAATAGTCAACATCAGGTTTTAATGTCAACTTTGCCATTAATTTAGTGGACACTATGTTGACTGGAGCACCAGTATATATTATAGCGCAAACTTTTTTTGCTACAAAAATATCACAGTATGTACACTCAGAATAATAAGAATATTGACTGTTTAATTCGTGAACATTTATGGGCTCTCTTTTCCCAAGGAAACTCATTATCACCTCACTGACTTGGGAGTATTCTTTGACAATGGCATCTACTGGAAGGGTGACGTTTACTCCTTTCAGAGTTGGCGCATCTGCGGCAGAATCAAGTTGGTCTGAGGAAGCTTGATCAAGCATTTGACAGGCATATGACTTCAGTTGTTTGGGGGACTCTTCTTCTGCCGCTGCCTTGGTTTGAGCTCAGTTACTACATTTACTCCTCCAACCGGCTGCTGATATAAAATTCCATCATCATACTGAGGGACTTTTGCAGGATATACTATATTGATTCAGGGACGTTTTGAGTGGGTATCGTGGAGGTAGAGGGTCCCATCTCTACTCCGCTCCATCTTTTCCATGATAGTATTGATCTTGATGTACATAGTTCACACGGCAGTTATGGCAGAATTTTGCCAAATGACCAGGGCGACCGCATTCATGGCAGTTAACCCCATAAGAGCCACGTCCTTGATTATCATAAGCGGGTCAAGACTGGTAAGTTTGGGGTCATTCCGCATAACCAGCCCCAGGTCGGTAAGCTGATTGTTGATGGTCACATAGATTGGTCCTGGTTGATAGCTGGGTTGCTGATGGTTTTCATAGCCAGCCCATTGACGCTGATCAAACTGTTGAGTATAATTTGGATGAGGACAAGGTGCAGAGTTATAGAAAGGCTGAGGATTACTAATCGGAGCAGGAGACAGACAAGATTATTCTCTTGAATAAGAGGGTGCAGTAGCAGCGGTAGTCTTCCATTCCATATTTGGCAGCATAAAAGTTAGGGGATAAAGATGCAAAAACTGTACAATCTTGAGCAGAGGTACGTCATCATCCAGAAGTGGCAAAATTAAATTATTAAGTTTTCAATATGGCTTCACCGTGGAGGACATGGCAATGCACAGGTTGGCTTCCACTAAGTACCCAGATCCAATCAGTACAAGGGCTTCTGTTGTGAATTGATCAGCGACCTCTTGATGAGTCTCATTTTGAAAGAATCTGATCGTTAAGAATTCTGCTTTCCGCTGAAACATCTTTGAAGTTCCCCCAAACAGGCGGAGTAAGGTATCCTTTACATCCTGATAGGTGAAAGAACTACTTGGGAGGTAACAGGTGACCTAATTGCGCTTTCTATATCCAAGGCAGATATTAACAACTTAGCCTTCTTTCTATCAGAGGCTCCTTCCACCCCAAACTAAAACCATTTGAAGAACCCATGAATGATCCCATTGCAGTCAAAAAGAGGTAACTTCTCGATATTAGCATCCTCATCCTGTGTTTGGAAGTTTTGAATTACACTTTCAATGGGCAGGTTGTATCTCGATGTTACACTGAGCGGATTCTCCAAAAAGGCGATAAAATAAATACGAAAATACAGGTTACAACTTGACCTAATTTTTATTTTCAAAAGAGAGGAGTATTTATAGGCTTTTTATGGTTTGTAATCTATCATAGTGAATTAATCTCTGCGCGATTGAGTCTTCAATCAATTGATGGGGATCAGATTGATCATTAACCTTGATAGATTGTGATAGATTGCTCACTCCTTCTGATGATGTCAGGGGAATTGATGAAGTGGATTTTTTGGAGATATGAGAATTTGGTGAAATCCTGACACTTCCCCTTAAGATTTGATCACAGTGAAGGAGACTTCTTAAAAACCTAGATGAATATGATTTACCACTATACCAGTATCAATATGAACAATTGAACACTCTAATTCTTTTCAAAATATAACTCTATAGGGACCAGACCATTTAGTTCCCAACTTTTCAGTCCATCCACCCAGCCAATAATGATAGAACATAACATAATCCCCGATCTGGTATTCAGGTAAGACAGGTTTGTGTTGATTGCTTCTTAGAGTCTCTCTTTGAGTGGTAGTTTCAATTAAATTCATTGCTTGAGCCTAGAGGTGGATAATCTCATCAGCCAAATTTCTCATAATTAGATCAGAATTTTCTGGGATGCTTCTCAAGGATTGTCTGAACATTAGAAGGGACTGAAGGATCCCGCCCATATATACACTTAAATGGGGACATCTTATTAATGCGGTTGTAGATTATTTAATAAGCAAACAAGGCACTAAGCAAATAAAATTCCACCGAGTCAGGTCAGTGGATGCCATCTTCCTTAAAATCGAGACCAGGGTCCCGTTAACTCGTTCAATGGCCCCATTTGTGGATGGATTATATGGGACAACAAATCGCTGAGTAGTGTTAAATAATTTTGATAGCTCCTGTATAAGTTGCGAGGTGAAATTAGTCCCATTATCTAACATAAGGACCTTTGGACATCCATGTTGGGAAATGATATGATATATAGGAATAACGCTGTAGTCTTAGCTGAAGTGGTAGCAATGGAAATGGACTCAACCCACTTGGTTAAATGGTTGACAGCTATAATGATATACTGATGACCATGTAATCCTCAAAGAAAAGGACCTACAACATCAATGTTAACCACCTCAAACGCCTTAGTTGGGGGAATAACTTGATGTTGTTATGTAGGGTTGGTAGTTCCATGACGTTTGCAAGTAAGATATGAGTCAAGAGTCTTCCAAATGAACTCGGTCATAGTGTTCTAATAGTATTGAGTCTTCAACCATTCTTGAGTTTTCTATAAGCCACTACAACTGACTTGTTCATGACTTCCATTACATGTGAAACCTATAGTTGAGATGTAGGAAGGGCAGCCACTTAGATTTTACTTTCTTATATAAAGCTCCATCTTAAATCATAGTATCCTTGGTAATTGATTTTAGATAGGCTCTATCCTCTTCAGTCTATCAATCCCATAATTCTGGTCATCCAATAAGATTATACAAGCGTTCTTTTTCTGGTCACAAGGTCAGAATAGGTAGTTGGGATGACCCATCCACATTTTGATTCTGAGCTCCTGAGCGATGAATAATGGAAAAACGTAATTTTGTAACCTCAAAGCCCAATGGGCTAACCTCCCATCAGGATCCTTCATATTCTGCAGCCATTGTAAGGAGGAATGTTTGGTAATAACGGTGAAATGGGTACCATATAAAAAGGGCCAAATGTGCTTGATGGCCAAAATTACCGCCAAACATTCCCGCTCAGTAACACTATAATTTTTTCAGCCTCTGACAAAGTTTTGCTATAGTAAGCAACATGATGATCCTTATTTTCTTCATCACAATGAGATAAAATAGCCCCAATAGCGACATTGCTTGCATCTGTATGTAGAAAGAAAGTCTTATCAAACTGGGGGTGAATTAGAACAGGTGCCTTAATCAAGGCGGTATTCAGAGAATTAAATGACTGTTCTTGAGCTGACCTCACTCTAAAGACACTCCTTTTTGCAATAGGTGAAATAAGGGTTCAGCCATATTAGAAAAGTTGGGAATAAATTGCCAGTAATACCCAACCATGCCAAGAAAGACTTGAATATCTCTTTAAGAAGAGGGAGGAGGCATCCGTTGGATGGCTTGAACTTTGTCCAAGAGGGGCCAAATCCCTCCAGCTGAAACCTGATGTCCTAATACGTCCATTTCGTTTTGAAAGAATGAGCATTTGGAGGGTTCGAGTTTTAAGGAATATCCCCAAATTCGGCTAAAATATTCTTTTAAATGGTTTAAATGCTCAGTAAAGGTTTTGGAAAACATGGTAATGTTGTCAAGATAAAAGAACACAAGTAAGCTTTAAATCCCGCAGCATACTATCCATGGCCCTTAGGAAAGTTGTGGGGGCATTGCTTAGGCCTTGAGGCATGCAAGTTGGTTCAAACAATCCCTCACTCAATAACAGGGTACACTTGGCACAATCTTCTGGTGATAACTCGATTTGCCAGTATTCACTGGCTAAGTCCATGGCTGAAAAATAGGTGGATCCAGCCAACAACCTAAGAGAATCATCAATCCTAGGTAAGGGAAAACAATCCTGTCGAGTAATAAAATTCAATCAACAATAATCCATCACAACTCAATGAGAACCATCTTTTTAACCAACAACAATGGGGATGCCCAGGGACTATTGGAGGGTTTCAATAATCCAGCCTCCAGCAATTAATTCAACTCCTTAGTAACCTGAGCTTCTTCTACTTTAGATTTACAATAGGGCTTCGCACAAATAGGAAGGTGATCACCAGTTTCAGCAGTGTGCACTACATCTTTTGTCTTCCCAAAAATGCAAGTATGCCTAGCAAAAATGTCGGAATATTTGTCTAATAATTTAAGCACTTGATTTTTTCTGTTTTTTAAACAGGTGTTTTCCAATAGTATGACCCACATTAATGATTTTCTGATCACTTTCCAATCCAAAGTCTTGTAGAATCCTGAAGGGTTTAACATCATAGATATGAGATAAGGGCAGCATTTTGACATAAGCAATTAGATGCTCTCAATCTACCAGTTTTGGCTCATTGGTAAGGTTTTCCAGTAAGACAGACAATAATCCTGAATAGGCATAATCCAATACTCCAGGACAAGGTAAGAGCTCTTTAGCAGAAGGATTGACAGTGCCTTGTACTTGTAACAAATGTCCCTTGGGAATCAAAAATAGAAAGATTTGTTAATAATTACTTGTGATTTTAGCGGAATAACTAATTTTTCAGGGGAAAATAGGCATCCCTTCTTCAATATCCGCCGATGAAGGGGTAATTTTACATGAGAATCCCCAACATAATATTGAAGTGAATAAGATCTTTTTAGTTCCTTCTAGCAGACATAACCGACGTTGGGTAGAAGCATAATCAGATAAAAGTAAGGGATTTCTATACCCCAAGAGAGACAACAACGATTCAGGGTAAGTGATAATTTCATCAAATTATCATAAAAATTGAGTCCCCAAGCGTAGGTCATAACTTAAATTATCAAGTACAATAGCTGGGATGGTAAAGGTTAATTTCCCAATTTTCAGGGGAAAAGATGAAAAAGCTGAATAGACCGAGTACTCTGAGGTCCAGCTGTGCCATATTCTTCATAATGAGAAATATCAGGTGTTAATTTGATCCATTTGACCAATTTTGATGAGACAACATTCACTGGGGATCCAGTATCTATGATAGCTTTGGCATTGATTTGATTTACTCAGAAATTAATTTGGGTAATGGTGCTTCCAAAATTTAGAGGATAATGCCAATAAGGAGGGCAAGGAATAAGAAGAATGTTCATCTTTATTACGCTCAATTGAACTTTGCTGCTCTTGCTGCGCACTCACATCATTATCAAGGTGAAGAATCTTATTGGTCTTATCTCTTTTCTTTTTTTGCATCTGCTTCCTTTTTAAACCAGTGATCCCTAGTATGAAAGTATCGATGACAGTAATTACACTGGATCGCTCTAGTGTTCTCAGGCATGGCAAAGATTTTGGGCTGAATAGGTCTAGGAGATTCATAAACTCAGGGTTTTTTTGGAGAATTGAGGGGGCAACTTCAATAAGGCCTCCTTAATATCCAATATACTTCCAAAATTCTTTTTGACACTGATCAGATAGACTTGCATTTGCGTCCTAGTAGTAAAGGCTGACAGAACTGCAGTAACTGCATCGTCCAAGTTTAAACAACCACAGGCTACTAGAGTTTGAACTTCCCGATAGAACTAATGAGCAAGTCTTTGATAGATTCATTTTGGTGGGGCTGTATACCCATAAAGGCCTGTTTTTGCGAAGATAGGGTCTGCTCACTTCCAAATTCTTTAATCAATGCTTCTTTTACTTGAGTCCAAGTAGAGCAAGTCATTAAGTGGGGAACCATAATATCTTGAACCAATTGAGTAAGGCAATTAGGCAATTAATTCATCTTTTGGTGATCTGTGGCCTCACTTAATGCTTTTTCATACAGATATAGAAAGGCGATAATGCTGCCTTCCCCTGGGAGTATTTGTCCTTGAATACTGGCTTGAAACTCATGGAACATTGGTAGTCAAAACATGCACTCCAGGTTGTTCAGATTGATTAGAAACATAAGAGGTGGAATCTGAAACTTGAGAAGAAAATTGAGGGTAAGGATCAACAGCTTCAGTATGAATTTCACTAATCCTATGATTCAGATCAGCATGCCCTACTTTCTCATCTAGTTGGCGAGATAGCTCAAAAATCTGTTCCTGCTGTGCATTGTACTTGAGTTACAGAGTCTCAATTTTCGCATGGAGCAATTCCCCTCTTGATTTGCAAGCATGTAGTAAGATATCAGTGTCCTTGGCCCATTTTCTAAGATTGATCAATTCATCAGATAATGACTGCAGTGACAAGAGGGGATCGATTGGTACCCCCTTGGGGGTTAGGTTACACCCTTTTGCCAATTTAGAGAATTGTTCACGCAAGTGGTTCATCATGTTCAAGAGAGAGTCAATTTTCTGGTAAGATCCTAAGTGACCATTGGCACCTGGAGGTCCCTGAGGTCCATCTGCGCCTGGGGGCCCCTGAGGCCCTACACCCCAGGTGGCTCACGAGGTCCCTCAACCCCAGGAGGACCCATATTTCCAGAGGTTTTCTCTACTTCATAAACCAGAACTGAATTCCTGAGTACATTTGTTCCAATTGAAAAAGGCAGGTTCTAATTTCCTCCTCCATTGTTTGACTACGCTCAGAGAGTTGGGAAACACCCTCTCTCCATTCTCTCTGAATCTCCTGAACTTGCTTGGGAAACCGTACATCAACAAAATTTGACATCCCATAATCAAGCTGAATGAGCTGCTGATGTACTTTAATGAGGAAGGCTCAATTATTGATGATATCATCACGATTATCTCAGCTAAACTCAGAGGCCAATTTGAAAAATTCAGAAAATAAATTATTCAAGGATTGGAGTCCTTCTAGTAGAGTTTTAGTATCCATGATGGTGCATTCCAACTACAGGTAGCAAATGGTGTAAGGTAGGATGTACGAGTTGATGCAAATATTGCTTGGGGATGATTCCTGGCATTTGAGAGGTTTGCAGCACTTCCCGCAATATAGAAGGTACTGCATTAGATTGAGATTGGGTAGCATAGATTCCAGGGATTAGGGCCCCTTTAAGCAATTTATTAATAATATAACGTAAAGCCTCAGGCGGTATCTGAATTTTGAGGTAAAACTTAAGTTAGGACCATAAAATTCCAAGTTAGCCCAAAATTCCAACGTGGAGGGTAATTTTGGGATTTGGGCTCCAGTTGAACGGACCCATCATAAAATACTGCCTTGCTCTTGGTCTTGAGCCTCATCAGGTGAAAAATGAGAATCCATGGTAGTGATAGACGTTGTCACTGGTGCGTAACTCAGAGTGCCCCTGTAGTGAGCACCAGTCTGGAAGTTTTTTTACACTTCCCAATGGGGCAGGTTGTATCTCGAAGTTACACTGGGCGGATTCTCCAAAAAGGCGATAAAATAAATATGAAAATACAGTTTAAAACTCGACCTAATTTTTATTTTCAAAAAGAGGAAATATGTATAGGCTTTTTTATGGTTTGTAATCTATCAGAGTGAATTAGTCTCTGCGTGATCAAATCTTCAAACAATTGACTGGGATCAGATTGATTATTAACCTTGATAGATTGTGATAGATTGCTCGCTCCTTTCAATGATGTCAGGGGAATTGTTGAAGTGGATTTTTTTGGAGATATGAGAATTAGGTGAAATCCCAACACTGTTCATGGGGTTTCATGCCTTACTGAGAAATATATAGAGATCCAAAAGTGGTGTCTCAATGAGGAGCTGGATTAGCAGATGTTGGGACGTCCACCACTTTGGGAGTAGTGTGACCTTCTGCCATGGGCGGCACTGCCATTACTTGAGGGAAGTGTCATTATGACTCAGATTTGTATCCGGTACTACCATCCTGGGTGTAGTAGCTCTGACCAGCATCATATTCGTCCTTGTATGATGCCCCCTCTTGATGGTAATTATTGTCCCAGCGAGAGGACCAAGAGGTATTGGTCAATCTTTGTTCTGCGCACTGCAACCATCTGGTAGTATCATTCAATCATTCAGTGAGTTCTTTGTTTTGTTGTACAAAGATTTGCATTTGGCTAAATGCACTATCAAGCTGGTGCATGAAAGCATCTCGTTCCAGAAGAAGTTCATCTTGCTTTTTGAGCAAAGCGTCTAAGGTAACTTTGAGTTCCTCATATCCAGCTGGTGCGGTGTTCCATGAAGATTCCCCAACAACACAGCATTTGTATGGCATGGCTGGTGACTGGAGTTCTGGAGTGTTAGGTGGTTGTTTAATGGGCCCCCTGTAGTGAGCACCAATGTTATAATTTTCTATGGTATTATTAGGATCTGTCAGGTTAGTTGCACAGATCAAACCCACTGAGCAACAGAAAGGTGATGTGGGGATCATTGGTCCTTCAGACACACTTGAAATATACTTAAAATAGGAGCAATTGTCCCAAATGATTCTTTATTTATTTTTTAAATACAACTATCTTTCGCTGTTCCATCTCTTCTATACTAAAGACCTTCTTCTCTCAATCGCCCATCTCACTTATATACAGCGGCTTCAGGCAATACTGCTTATCATGGTTTGGGCTATTCTATTCCACCAATTCTCCTAGAATTTGGTTTGTTATTCTCTAATCCTCTGTCACCCTAATTTTAGATGATTTAAGTCATATCTGTCAAATGTTGGCATTGCCTTATTGCCTTATATAGAGGCGATCCAATAAAACCTGTTATATCCAATAAAACCGTTATGTCCCAATATCGCCTCATCTTGAGGCACTTGAATAATTGTAACTGATACTATGTTCAGCAGATTCCGCCCTGATGTCCCACGATTATAGTCCAATCATATCGAAATCACAACAGCGGTAAAAGATTCTGATAGTACAGGGCCATAAAGTCCTCTCAGTATTGTGTTTCCCATTCACCATATGAATATTAAAGCCTTTTACTGATAAAGTAGTCTTTTTTCTCACCAACTTTTTGTCTTCATTGACTTCTCCACTAGTTTACAGCTTTATGCTCATTTCAAACCCTAGCTACAGTACAGAGAACTGTTATGACAAGGTGAATGGTGCTCACTACAGGGAGCTCTGAGCTGACCAAATGAAAACGTCTATCACAAAAATGGAGATTAATAGTAATCAAGAAAACCAACCTACTAATTAGTCAAAAAGCGTAGCTTAATGGATTACCACTTTTAAGTATGAAGTACCTCCCATACAGCCTGAAAGCCTAAAGTTTCAGGACACCTTCCAATTTACCTTACCATCTGTTGACTATGATCAGTACAAATTCCAATACAAGAACCTTAAAGAGAAATAAAACAACTATTAATGGCTTTTAATCTGTTGGAGGCTGCTCCAGCCACTATTATGCCTCTTTGGTGCCTTCCACAATGTGGAATTTATATAACACAGCCCTACTATCCTCAGGAGAATTGGCTTTGGGCAATGAACATTATTTCCAAAGCTTAGTACATCCAGCCATACACCACCTCCTACAAATAGTAAGGCTACATCACTATGAAGTATTATGACAACTAGGGCTTACTTAAACTCTACATTCAAACATTGTCAATTTTGATAATGCGGCCTCCTCCTTCATTTGTGACAATTGGGAAGCCCTATTCAATAACTGTTGGTTAATTAACAAGACTTGTAATTGACTCACAGTGTCAAATAGTGAAATTTCAGGTTACCTTGATGACCAGCTTTGTCAAAATGTGAAGCTCCTTGAGGCCACCTGGAACCAACGCCTCAACCAGATTGAAGACATTGTGTGGATCCTCCAGAAGCACTACTAAGAGTTAGCCTCTCAAGGTATTGTCCTTAGAGAGAGAAAGGCATGAAGGCCTATGAGACCAGAAGGTCAGAAGGTCACTATGGGTCACAAGGACCTTCCAGTCCCATGGTGCCTACTCCTGATGATCCTAATGATACCTGGAAACAGAACATTCTAATGGCTCTTGCCGCCTTATGGGATCATATATGCAACGTGGCTCAAGGATGCAAGTTCTAACTAGCGAAGTACCTCTCATCTCAGAGCCTTGATTAAGGCCTTGTTAGATGAGGTTGATAATTTCTGCACATTTGCAAAATATCACCAGTAGTCGCAACGCCCAACTTGAACAAATCTGTCTCAGGTTCAAACTCACTTAAGTAACTTTGAGAGTCAGCTGCTCCTCCAATGTTCTAAATTAAGGCACTGAAGGAGCAGGTTGCCCATAAAGCCTCCATTACCTCTATAAATCAAATTGGGATGAAATCCAGGAGGATCCAGAAGGAATAAGATGACAATTGGATCTTAAAGTACTTTGAAACTATGTAGAAACTGAGATTTCTGAATCTGCACCAATTTTGGGCATCGATACTCTTTCCAACCCTCTTGTGACTAACTTTAAGCCTAGTTTCAAGGAGAAGTTCACCCTAGGGAAGGAAATCATTTCCTTCTTCCAGTACGCTTACTAGAACTCGATGGAAGAGGCCACTGACCATCAAAAGGTGAATCATATTAGCTCCTGTTTGAATAGCACCACCTGGAATTTTGACTCCCAATTTAAAGGAATGCCACACCTGGGAACAAGTCTGTACCACCCTAATTCAGGAACTTGGAAGCAACCAAACCTTGGCCAAAAAGAAGCAAACGTTCATAGGCATTCATTTAAACAAAGGAGAAAGTCCTATGGAGTTCAACAGCCAATTCTTGGATAAGCACAACCTTTGGTAACTACTAATTGCTTTACTTTGGATGATGCATAACACCGGTCATCTCCACGTTGGGACCTTATCCAGAGGTCAAAATTCACATGATCGGCCAGAAAACAGCTTCACCTATATCTGGGAAATTAAATTAAGCAATTAATGAAACTACTGCTTCTACCTTGCATCCCAAGTTTTCCACACATGTCTCCTTTGCCATCCTTGGTTCCACGTTGTCAAGAACTAGAAAAATACCAAACTTCAAGGATCTTAATGAACTTAATTCCATCATAGCGCCAAAATGTGTTGGAAGAGGCTCACTGAAGAGGCAGGAAAATGGAGTCAGCATGAAAGATGATGCACTTTATGCTGACATCCCTGGACCGCCTCAAGAGATGTTTACCGACCTCTAATGAGTCTAATGTTGTCACACCAGAAGAAGATTCTTAACCGTTGATAGTAAAGAACCTGATACTTCATATATTTTCTGATAAATCTTCTATGTTCCTCACTCTACCTCAACAGTTCAGGAGCTTAGTAACATGAGTCGCTGTTTAAGTCCATAAAAATTCCTGTCCATGCCATTGTTGACAGTGGTTCCCCACAGGAATTCCATTTCATCTAGATTAATGAAGTGCATCAAAGTCTTCAGACTTGCCTACTTTCATAAAATATGGCACGGCAGGGCCACAATGTACTTAGTCCATTGGGCCTATTCATTACTACCCATTTACTTTGGAAGCTTTCTGTAAATATCCCAGCCATTGCATCAGACAGCTTAAGTTATGACCTTCTCCTTGGGACTCAGTTTCTCTGCAACTGCTGAGAATTTTTCATACTTCCAGCTTCCTATATTAAAGAATCTGCTGATCTGCTAGGGGATAAGTCCCGCTAGCAGATTATTTTGATATTGGATTATTTTAATATACTGGTTTAATCATGCCAACGGATTTTGAGTCATTCTTCAGGTTTGAATCTGCTGGAGTCAATCCTTGTGAATGCCTAAGATCCCGTCAGGCAGAGTTGCCAACGGAATCAATTCATCTGATAGTTAATCATTAATTAACTATTATATGTGCTGATTAAGATTGGTTGGGTTAAAGCACAGACTGATTGAGGTTTGTTTAGGAGCTATTAGGAGAGTGATGCCATCTGCAACTAGTGAATTGACCAGTTAGTTTGAGACCTTCCATAATTTTTAAAAAGTTCCATTACCTAAGCAGGTCACTAGCCAAATGTGGTCAGTTTACTGTGATTGAGCGGTTAAAGTTAAAGATACGTTCTCTTACTATCCATTTTAGGCTTCTGGGATGTCCGATGGTTGAATTATTATCCCAAAGGAGAAGCCCATCGCTGGAAGAGACCTTGAAGGTAAATTCAACGGCAATGGCTGCTGTTTCATTACTGAGGCACAAACAGAGGAATTGAGCACCAAATCCCTTTATATATTCCCTAGTTTTTATAACAATAAAGCACACTTATTCATTTTCAGTTTATTATTTTTTTATTACATTAATTGTTAACTCTTTTGTGTGTAAAGGAGTAAGGATAAAATATCCTTAGAAGAGAAGCAGATCTCCATAGACTCAGCATGACAGGAGCCAAGAAAAAGAACCTCTGAATCTAGAGTCAGATTTTGTTTTGCTGGAAGAAGGAAGAAGTCTCTATTTGTCAGTAAAACTAGCATCAAGTGGATCGTTCCAAATTTTAGCGTTGGACCACCTATCAACCTGGTTTACCTATAATCAGCTATGTATAATAGTATCCATACTATAATCAGTATTATATCTATATAAATATCAATTAACGCGGATAGTGCACATAATAATAGAACCTATGCACTAATTTCTGGGGATTAGTATCGGTCAGATATCAAAATTTAACAATTAGTGCTCACTATAGGGTGTAGTTGAGTAAGATAAGCCAATTCACAATTTCATATAAGGAATAATTAAGAAAGTTATGGACGAAATTGGAACCATCAATAAAGTACGCCCTAAATAGAGCCAATCATAGAGCTTGCTGCACTATATGAGAGTGTCACTAAGATTGAGGAAAGTTAGAAGAAGTTTCCAATTTTAGAAATGAGTTACTCAGAAAAGGAACATTATTGAAAAAGAAAGAAAGAGATTTGATCAAAGAGGTCTTATTCCTGAAAACAGAACATGAAGCAGATTGCGTTCATTTGTGCTCTCTCACTTTGGACATGGAACAACTAGTGAAACAAGTCAACGAACTGAAGAATCCAAAATGTGAATGTGAACTTTATGTGGCGACTGACGCCTAAGAAAAGACCCCAAGAACTCATTCAAAAAGTTAACAACTCCTAGAAATATTCTGACAGTATTTGCTACCATTTTTGGAGATGACCCCAAGATTACTTCTCTAGTCAGTTGGGTAGCTTAGCCAAGGGTTGCAGCTAGAGAATGTTCAAAGGAATTCAAAGCCACGCCAAAATTACCCACTTTTCATAAGAATAATGCTCCTGCGTTCTTCCACTTGTTTGACATAACTATGTTTGGGTTTGGTGATAGACAAAAAGCTTTGAAGTTCATTAACTTCTTGGATACAGAATGCCAAAATTTAGTGTTATTTCATCTTGAGGGAGACATTTGATCTTACTCAGAGGCTAAAAATGCAATTATGAAAGAGTTTGGAAGTGCCTCACATATGTTAAAACGCAAGCAAGAAATTATGGGGATCAATTCCTGAAAAAAAACCTTAGCGAATTTCGCCAGCTGATTCTACCAAAAACCACAGATTTTTCTCAGAGCAAAAGTCGTGACCAATCTTGATGTGCAGATTGCGTTACAAGTGGACCTTCATCCTTATTACAATTTACATTAAATAATGTATTCCACATTCATTACTGAAATAACACCTCACAAATAATAGATCGCTTAAAGATGCTAGGAGCCACGTTTGAGTCCCCTAATTGAAGCTTTAAGCCTAGCTCAGTCAGGAATTTATATCCCAGAAAATTGACCAAACCTGCTAAGGAATCAACTAATTAAACAGTTCCAGGGAATAAACCTGAGGGGTTCAAACGGACAGACAAGAACAACATGTGCTGTCATCAGTGCGGAGGGAAGGGCCACTTGCTGCCCAGTGCTTCAGCAAGAAGCCTAAGGAGCAAATAAACGTGGTGCAGGCTAAGGAAGCCAAACCTGCACAGGAGTTGGAAAAAGGGCCCACAACCTAGAAGTGGAACAGTCTAGAGCTGTGGTTAAACCTGTTTCTCCTGATATCCTAAATGAGGACATTGACATCAGTAATCTGTTTATTAATGATGATTCACAGGACCAGCTTTATCAAGTGTTCAATTTAGATGTTAATGCTGTACCAGAGCCGGACCAAAGGGGATTGACCCTGAAATAATCAATGAGGTTGCTTGCCCATATGCACTTCAACTAGCGGACAAAATCTGATTTACTGTGAATCTGGATGAACTGGCTGAGATTATATTAGATGAAGCAAACTTTTCAATTCACCTAAGCGCAATCAAGGAATCTTTTTGATTTGTCAGTGCAAATAATTCACACCCTTGATTCAGCAAATAACGCCGCTATACACTTAGTAAACACTATTTTACAATACTCTAAGTGCACATATACTGATATAATGGTCATTCAAGTATGAGTGCAGGCGATTATTGACAGTGGGGAGCCAATTAATATTGTACAACCAAGCTTTCTGAAGAAAATGAGAATCTCGCCTGATTTAGAACACAAGAAATAATATGGAACTGCCAGGTCAAATATGAACATCTCCTGTGAGCATATAGAGAACTACCACTCAAAATTTGGATCCCTGGTGGTGTCCGCCCCAGCTATAATTCTGACTAATATAAAACTATGACATTTTAATGGGTACAAGTTTTTAAGGAAATATAGAGTTAGATGTAACTTTGAGGAAAATACGTTGACCATATTGGGTCAAACGCTACCTCTGGTCTATCAAAGAGACGGAAAAACTCCTCTTACCAGAAGAATTAATTTCATCAATCTGATCTACAATGATATCATTATCCTAACTGGCTACCAATTGGTTGGACAAAAGCAAAGATATGCCAAAAGAAATCCTGGAAAATTGGGGAATTCCTTTACAAACCAGAATGTCAAACATTATACCACCAGGATTTCAGATAATAGTCAATACAGGATTAACTTTAAATTTAACCAAACTATTGTATGGTGAGGTCAGTAGCCCATGAAAGAAGTCCAGGATAGAGACATGGGTGGCGCCTGGAATAGTGATGCCAGGCCATAAAGAAACCTGCTTTTTTCTGTCGAATCTAAGTGGAAAACCAAAGAAGATTGAGAAAAATCAGATTGTCAAGTTTGTTTATCTTATCCCAATGGCGTGATTGCAGATATTCCATGATTTGGGGACCCTCACTGAGATGGGACTTCTGGCAGAGGCTGGCAAGAGTATAAATTTATTGTTCAACTAGGAGTAACTTTCTGATCTGATTAAAAGACAGCTGGAGGAGGTGGTCAGACTACTCAAAAAGTATTAGGAAATCTTTGCCCAAGATGACCATGACATGAGATGTGTGAAGAACTTAATCCATAAAGTCAACACTGAGGAAAATTTACCAATATGGACGAGAATGATCCAATTGTTAAAGCAGCTGAAGTGGTAGTAAGAAGAGGATTCCAAAAAACTAGTTTAGTACAGCCTTCTAGTTCTGTCATTAAGCCCCTGGATGAGCCCTATCCTGATAGTGAAGAAAAAGGATGTCTTTAATTGGGTGGTGATCAACTATTGGAGGCTGAACAAGGTAGCAAAGAATGATTCATATACACTATCACAAAAAACAATACATTAGATCATTTAGCAGAAGTGAAGTAATTCTCTGCGATAAAGCTAACCTTGGAATATTGGCAAATTGATTTACCAACAGTTGGAAATTCTGTTAACCACATTATCAAACTCACTTGCTGATTAAAATTGCAAAATTTTGGTAAAAGCAACCTATTTTTTTAGTACTAGATAGTAAAAGCAACCTATTGTTTTCCAAAGGTTGCCAGCTAAATAATTAGTCATTTCTAACTAAAAGTATAATCCAACGAATGGTTTTAATAATATTTTGTTGGGGATCATCCCTGACTAAATTATTAGTTATAGTTAACCAAAGGATATAATTCAACAATTGGTTTCAATTAATGTTTCATTGAGTATTGTTAAAAACTTTGGCGGTATCCTGGAGATACTCTTAAGGGTTTTAGCACAGGGTTCAGCCCACTGAGCAATATGTCCAATGTTATGATGATTGTCATCCTCAAAACAACAGAATAACCTACTTTATTAATATGGAGCACTTGCTCCCACAAAACTCTATTATTTATTATAATAGTAAAACAGATCCTCGCTGTTTCACTCACTATAAAATATAAATACCCAACTCTATCAATCATCTCATCTTGCCTATATCTCAGCGACTTTGGATGATACCATTTCGTCAGCTCAGTAATTCAGTTCTCCGTATCTCATTGGTTCTGGCAATTCTTCATTCAAAAAATCCAAAAACGCCTAATTTGAGGCAATTTACCACTATTCATAATACACCAATATTTTCTAATCTCCTCATATGGGAGCAATTCAATAACCATCCATTCTATTCAATATTGCCTCATCTCAAGGCGCTCCAAAATTGTAACTCATACTCAGGCTTGGCGGATTCTACCCATTCCACCATACCAACTTAAGGTTTATCATCTAGTCATATCAGAATCATGACATTACCCCATTGACTGGATCATAAGGCTCCTATTGCTTATACACCTGAAGAATTTAATGTGCACTTGGTTGATGATCTGACGCTTGTGGGGTCCTTGATAGCATATGCATCCATAACCGTCTTTTCAATATCTCTGAATGGTCAAAGCCAGATACCGGCCAACTTGTGCTTCCAATCTTACCTGTGTTGATCATTGAATAGAACCATGTCCCCATCTCTGAACTGGGCTAACCCACTACGCCGTACCTGATTGTCCACTTTGGTCTTAGTATTCTTAGCTAAACTGAACAAATATGCTTCAGTTTGCAATTTAATTAATGTATCAGCTAGGGTTATCAAATAACGTTGAGGATACATTCCGCTAGTATCTTCTACACAGGCGTATAGCAGCGCTGGAAGAGCAAAGTGTCATCCATATAGTAATTAAAAGGGACTCTTCCCCGTGGTGGAATGATAACTAATATTATAGGTGAAGATGGCGGTGGATAGAAGGGAACCTCAATTTAAGGGTTTATCTGCTACTAATTTATGGAGTATGTTTACTTAAGTCCCATTGACATGATCAACCATTCTGTTGGACTCAGGGTGGTATAGGGTTGTCAAAACCCCGTGGATGGCCACCAGCTCATTAATTTTTAAGAGGATGTGGAAAGTGAAGTTTGTTCCATTATCAATAAGGAGGAACTGAGGGCAGCCATGCCACTGGAGAATGCATTCCATTATGAATTTGGCCACCGTGACCGCCCCCAAATCTCTTATCACCCTTGCTTCAACCCACCAGGTTAAGTAGTCAATTGCCACCAAAATGTACTTGGACCAGTTAGCTCCCATCAGCAGAAGGCCAACGACATCCATGGAAACTGTATGCCAAGCAAAGTGCGGCTTCACTAACTGGTATGAGGTCTTCTGAAGAATGGCTTTTCCACTTTGTACTGGTGGCAGGAGGAGATAGTATCAAGAAAATCAAAGTTCATGCTTTCCCAGTAATACCAAGGCCGCAACAATCCCATTGTCTTGCGCAAACCACCATGTCTGATGGCCCTATGTGCACTCATGATAATATTAGGCCATGCTAAGGGTCGCAGAAAGTTCACTGTTGAATCACCAATCCACTTATACAACTCATTATTCCACTGGAAAGTATTGGCTCTCATTTCATTCAACACCTTTGCAATTTTTGGTGGCTCATCATTGTACTTAATGCTAAGCACCTTATTGTACATGATGTCACTTAGATTTGCCATCACTGCAATTGTTGGTAATCTTGGAAAGCAGTCTGCATTGTGGTGTTTGGCTCCCAATCAGTGAAGAATCTCGAAATTATAGGACTGCAGTTTAAGGGCCCATCGTGTTAAACGCCCCTCCAGCTCCTTAAGGTTCTGCAACCAGTGTAACAAGGCGTGATCTGTTTCAACTTTAAGCTTTATGCCTACAAATATACTCGGAATTGCTTGTAAGCGTAGGTCACCACTAAGCACTCCCGCTTGGTCAAGGTATAATTATATTTGAGGCTATTCAGGCTTCAACTGCAGTAAGCCACTGGGTGCTCTTCCCCTTCTTCATCTTTTTGGGACCAAACTGCCCCCACAGCGGAGATGGATGCATCTATCTATACAATGAATTCCTTTTTGAATTTCAGTTAGCGTAGCACTGGAAAATTGATAAATGCTGTATCAAAGGTTTTTTGACAGCATTTTGACCATTCAAACGTAACATTCTTTTTAATAACTCAAACAACGGACCTCCAATACAACTAAAGTTGGGTATAAAGCGACAATAGTAGCCAACCATCTCTAAAAATACTTGTATATCTTGATTACTGTTTGATGAGTCATATTCTGGATGTCCTCCACCTTGTCTGGTTGGGGCCACAGCCCTGTTGCATCTACCTCAAAACCTGAGGTACTCTAGCTGATCCTTGAAAAAGTGGCATTTCTGGGGCTTTATTTTGATGTTGGCCTCAGCCAATCGGCGGAATACCTCAAATAAATGGGTAAGGTGCTCAGAAAACGTGCGGGAGAAAACGTTGATATCATCAAGGTATATAAGAACGCATGACAGCTTTAAGTTGCCAATGATAGTGTCCATCACCCGTTGAAATGCAGCTGGGGCATCACACAGCCCTTGTGGCATATGTGTCAGTTGAAAAAGCCCTTTTGACGTTATAATGGCGCATTTCTCCTGTTCTGCTGAAGTTAACTTGATTTGCCAATAGCCAGATATCAAATCCATTGTTGAGAAGTGGTGAGCTAGCCAAAATGGTCAAAGAATCATCAATCTGCAGCAAAGGGTATGAGTCCTTGTAAAAATTTACTCTTGGTTGTTATTGGCAAGCAACCCAGTAACCTTTTTAATGCACAGGTTCAATTTCCTTGTGCACTGCGTTGTGTTGTATAAAATGAATTATTAATCAATAATAGTATGTAGACTATTATTTATAGGTGAGTATGAACTATATTTCAGCCCAACGCTCAGCCAGTATTCCCAATTAAATACTCGTGTTGTCATACTCGTAGGGATTTGTTCCCACCCTCTTGTCCACCTGATCTTCACTAAGATACTCCAGTGACAGTCTCTATTGCCCAACACACAGTCGGCAGCTATCCCTGAAAGTGGTTTCCTCTTCTCTAGATCTACACTTGGATCTTTACTCTTCTCTCTGATAGTCTTCCAATTATTGCCCTCTGCAATAATATCCTTGAGATAGAACAACACAATAGAAGATGATAGTCTAACTATACACCAAATTGATAATGTTAATACTTGTAAAAAACTATTCTTGTAGATAATAATAATAATTTTTTATTATATCTTTATTATAGTAAATCCTAGGGAATTATATAGTAGGGGATTCAGCTGTCTAACACTCAGTTGACACCTCTTTGATTAAACAGCATCCATTGGCGTTGAATCACCCATCCTCATCTTGGCAGCGATGGTCTTCCCCATCTTGGCTAGGATTCCATCGTTGGACATCCTTGAGACCTCAAACAGAAAGTCAGAAAACGTGTCCCTAACGTTTTCCTCTTGATCCAAGCAAACCAACCATATTTAGCTAGCAACCTAATTAGGTAATGGGACTTATTACCCATTATGGCAGGTCACTCACCAACCAATCAATTTGCTAGTTGCAGGCGGCATCACTCGCCTTGCAACTTACTATTCATTCCCAATCAGTTGGTGATGAAACCTGATTGATCCCATTTGGTACACCTAATAGTTAATCACTATCAGATGCCCCTATTTCGTCAGCAACTCCACCCAATGAGATCTTAAGTATTCGTCTGGATCGATCCTCAATGGATATGAACAGACAGATATCCAAAATCCCCTGAACATAGTTCCTCTGAAACTTGGGCAACTGATTTTCAATCCACTTTGCCTTAGAGAATTTTCCCCTAGCGATACCAGGTAATCTAGCAGGCTGGGAATATGGGCAAAAATCCCAACACATCCCCCCTCTTGCCTATATTTCCAGTGAGAAAAAGACTGGGGCATGAGAACACCTCTTTAGACACTTGGTCAGATATTTCATTGGTTCAAGTGGAGTACACTCATCAATACTTAACGCTGCTCAGGACGACCTTTGGCATATGGCGTTCTTACTCTTCCTCCTCGCTACCACCTTCTCAGAGCGTGGTCCCCATGACCTATGGTGCCAGGCTGATTGATTTACTCGTGATGATATTAGTCTCAGGATCCAAGTTTCCCCACATCAGGGTATATGACCCACTGTCATATTCAGATTCTTGTCCCAGCATCCTTGATTTCCTGATTTTCTCCTCATCCTAGACAGGAGACCCTTGCCATTGATGTTTGTTTTGTGTCTTAATTAAGAATACATATTTCTTATTCACCCTTGTTATTTCTTTCAAAACCTCATGGCATAAGTCATTCCTAATTCTTCCCTTGGAGAGCTTATCTCATTATTTTGAGATTAATTTCTCCGAAATTGGAGCTTAATGGATTATATAGTGCATAAGGTCAAATTCTATATAAGTCTGACATCCCCCTCTCATCCAACTCATATGTCAAATTCCAAGTCGCGCTACCAACAGCTCCCTAATAGTTTGTCTGATCCAGACCTCCATCTCTTCCAGAAGATGAGTCAGGATGCTCGATGAAACCTCTTTTATGGTCCTTCCAGGACTCATACACCTAGTCTGGCACAAGTGGCTAGTCCTTCCATTGAATTACCAGAAACGGTAACTAATCCCTCTGAAACCAGGCTGGCTATCAATTCAAACAACTCTCAGCTGACTCTTCCTCTGCCATCAATTCCAGAGTTGGACTTTGAAACTCTCCTGGATTTGGCTCCTTTTGCTGATGCTCCAAACATCGTTGTAGATGCTCCAGAGATTATGCCAGTGGCTCTGGATAATTTGCTTCTTGCCAGGTCAGACCTGCTCCCTGAATTCCTCTTCCAACTTGGTCAATATTTCAAACCCGCTGTTCTGGTTTTGAGCTCTCAATTGGTAACAGTATTCACTTTGAGCTCCCCTACGCTGAACTCTGGGCCTATGTCACTGAGGCTCTGACTCTAGCGCTGAATCCCTCTGATCTTGATAACCTTCTGGATTGGGATACTACCGCTTATGCTCTTTGCTTTGCTGGCCAAGTTCTTCGAAGTTGGTCCATGAAGCTTCCAGCCTCACATGGGTTCCACCATTCATTCAGCTTTATCTTCTGAGAAGCCTGTAGTCACCACTTGCAGGATGCAATCCGCTCTCTGCACAACTATCTCTTCTCCAGAGCTTCCCATCAGTATCTTCCGCTGATGGTGTTGATAGGGAACATGATTCAGAAACCCCAATTAGCATCCCTTCTTTGTTGCCGGCCCATATGTCCAGTGTCCTTGATGAAGCCTGTCAGCAGGAACTCAGGACTAATCTTTCAGTTCTGGTGCCATATCAGGATTACTTAGGGTATTCACTGATTACCTCTTTTTATACTGTTGCTTTCCTCCCCACTCTGGGGCTTCACGATTAGCTTCCTCTGGCATCTCAATTTCCCTTCCCCTAGTCGCTTTCTCTCAGGGCTTGGCGTCCACTCAAAGAATGTGGTTTCATGTAGGTCTCACCTCGCTAGCATCTGATCGCATATTGACTTTGATGGGCTGTTCATTCCTACCGCGATCCATCCTCCCTCCCCCAAGAGGCGACATAGGCAGAATCATCCCCATACTGAGGACAATCAATAAAAATAAAAAGTATAAAACTATATTGGCTTTTTTATCTATGTGGCATATAATTTTTCCAATATCTTTTATCAATTTCTTTATCTTTATTCTTTTTTTTACTTTGGGAATTGACCTTGTTTTAGTTCAGCGGTCCATCCTTTTTCTCTAAACTGGGTCCTGGGTACTTAAATCTTCCAGTTTTCCATGGTTCAGAGGTCCTTTTTTCGGACTTAACCATCTAGATTGGTTCAGAGGTCCTTTTTTCAGACCTGACCTAATCATCAGGACATGGCCAACCTAATGGTTAATTTGTCCTTTGGAACTCTTTTATTTTATCATCAATCCAACGCTTTAGATACTTAACATGGACTCGATTCACAACTATTCCCTCTAAGAGATTTTTGATGGATTAAGCATTGGTCGCCCTCTTGGTGATTACTTAAAATGGACCTGACCACAATTCATCTAATTTGTTTCTTCATCCAAAACTATGCATATCGCAATAGGAAATTTTTCCCCCTATTCAATATTCTTCTAAGGCCAGTCAATTCTTGTCATCCGTTGATTTTGCTCATATCCTTTTCTTCAAGGTTGTGTCAAATGCTTGCAATTGCATATTGATCAGGATACTTGTCATTCAATTCAGGTATTGCTTGGTACTCATCCATGACGTAGGTTCCACCACTGAACTTAAAATTGGTGGCATCGCGGCCTTTCTTCCATATAATAATTCAAAGGCATCTTTCCCATCGCCATTTGATGACTAATATTGTAGGCGAATGTCACCAAACTCAGGTACATTCCCCACGCGGAAGTTCTCCCTGCGACTAGATTCCTCAGCGTCATGTCCAGAGTTCCATTGACTTGTTCTACCAGTCCGTTTGTCTCCAGCTGGTATGGTACTGACACGACCCCTTAGATCCCCATTATTTTCTTTAACCTCAGGATCACACGAGATGTGAAGTTGGTCCCATTGTCACTAAGCAGGACCTTCAGACATCCAAGCTGGTATACCACTTGATTCAGGATGAACCACGCAGTAATGATAGAATCTACTCTGGTTAGGGCCTTCATCTAGAGCCATCTCATCAGATGGTCGATGGCAACTATGATGTACTCGACTCCCCCTGTGCTCATCATCAGCGGTCCCATCATGTCAATGGACACCATGTGCCAGGCAAATCCAGGGAGGACCAGTCAGTATCCAGTTGTATTCTTGTGTGGTTTGTGTAGCTGGCACTATATGCAACAAGCCAGATAATCTGCGACATTATAGTTGATTGTTTCCCAGTAATAATAATGGCAAATATGGTCAGTTGTTT
Organism: Massospora cicadina; assembly: GCA_022478985.1. Taxonomy (NCBI): domain Eukaryota; kingdom Fungi; phylum Entomophthoromycota; class Entomophthoromycetes; order Entomophthorales; family Entomophthoraceae; genus Massospora; species Massospora cicadina. Next base: position 51,333 of record JAKSZP010014879.1, on the reverse strand, counting down.
TCCTCAGGCCTCCATGCCTGACAACTTTGTGAGCTGCTTGTAACATCGCTGCTCTTTCTGATAATTTTGGGAATAATAACCGCTTCCCATTGATCGTCTTGAATACTTGTCCATCCATAGTCTCAGTGTTTTCCATCACTTTTCAAAGCACACCTTGGATTTCTTGGGACTCGTCCCCAATTTTTCCTTCAACTATTCTCCGGAATAGCTCATCTGCCTGGGGTATACCAACTGGACCATTGGCAACCTTGATAAGCCATCCACATTTTGGTGAAAAGCCCCCGCTCGGTGGACTATCTCATAATCATAAGCCTGAAGCTTAAGTGCCCATCGGGCCAGTTGTTCTTCCAGCTCTCTTAAATTGTGCAGCCTACGGAGCAAAGAGTGGTCTGTTACCACCTTAAAGTGAGTTCTGTGGACATATACCTGAAACTGCTTGCATGCGTAAATGACTGCAAGGCATTCACACTCAGCCACGGTGAAGTTCCTCTCAGCAGTTGAGAGTCTCCAGCTCACATACACCACCAGATGTTCATCCACAAGTTCGTCTACTTGGCTCAGTATGGCGCCAATTGCTGTCAACAAAGCATCAGTTTGAATGATAAACTCCCAATCAAAATTCAGATATTTCAGAACCAGTGAATCCATCAAATACTGGTATAGCTCATCGAAGGAGTCCTGAGATCCATTCCATACAAACTTTTTTGGATTCTTTAATAGATGGAATAATGGCTCAGCTATTCAGGCGAAGTCCCAAATAAATCTTCTATAGTATCCAACCATCCAAAGGAACACTTGGATGTCTCGGACACTCATTGGTACAACTATACACTCTATAGCTGCTATCTTCTGTGTTTGCAGCTGCAATCCACTTGAGTTGATTACAATCCCAGGTATTCCAACTCTTTCTTGAAGAAGTGGCACTTCCTTGGATTGATCTTCAGGTTAGCTGCAGACAGTCACTTAAATACTTATTCCAAGTGGTGGAGGTGATCAGTAAACATCCTACTGAGTACGTTTATATTGTACAGATATACACGGATGTATGACAACTTCAAGTCACTTAATATTGCATCCATGGCCCTCTGAAATGTTGCAGGCGCATTGCATAGACCTTGAGGCATCCTCATCGGTTGATATAGCCACTGCGTGGTAATAATTGCGCATTTTCCTTGATCTTCCTTTGGCAAGTCAATCTGCCAATATCCTGAGATCAGATCCATCATGGAGAAATACTTTGCTTCTTTTAAACGATCTAGCACATCATTGATACTCAGTAGGGGATATGAATCCTTCTTTATAGTTTTGTTCAGCCTTCAGTAGTCAATCACCACCCAGTTTGATCCATCCTTCTTCTTCACGATCAGAATCAGACTCACTTAGGGACTTGACGATGAACTAGAATCCCATGCTTCACTAGTTTGCTGATTTCATACTCCACTATCGCTTCAGCGGCTTTTGATTGTCAGATCAATCTAATCCTTATCAGTAAATTTTCCCTGGTGTCAACCTTGTGGATCACATCTCATGCGCATCCCAAATCATGGTCATTCTGAGCGAACACTTCCTGATATTTCTTGAATAGTTTGAGCACCTCCTCTTGCTGGTCTTCTGACAGATCAGTGAGCTTCTCTCAATCAACCAATAGGTTAATACTTTTGGCTACCATGGCCGGTAATCTTATTTCATTGAGAGACCCAAAATCATGGAATCGTCTCAATTTGGCCATCAGGATCAGATGAATAAATGCGATGATCTGATTCCTCTTGATCTTCATCAGTTTTTCACTCAAATTTGCCAGGAGAACTCGAATTTCTCCATGGCCTGGCATTATTATCCCAGGAGCCACCCATAGCTCCACTATGGACTTCTTCCAGGGGCTTCCAACCTCAACATACAACAGCTCAGGAATCTCCAATGTCAACCCTGTGTCCACTATCATCTGCAATCTGGCCGGTATGGTCCTCTCATTCTTGATTTTTAGTGGAATCTCCCAGTTCTCTAGGATTTTCGCTGGAATTTCACGTCGCTATCTACCAACTAATTGGTATTAAATTGGGACAATGTCATCATTATATATCAGATTAATGAAGTTGTTTCTCTGATTCAATGGAGCTTCACCATCCTTCTGGTATACCAATGGTAACTTCTGACTCAAGATGGTCAACGTATTATCCTCAAAGTTACATTTAATTCCGTATTTCCATAGAAACTTCATTCCAATCATAATGTTGTAGTTTTGGTTCGCCAAAAATATTGCTGGTTCAGATACCACCAATGACACAAATCGTAGTGGCAGCGCACTATACGCTCCACAGGAAATGGTGGTGTTTGGCCCAGCTGTCTCATATTCTCTCTTGTGTTTCAAGTACAGTGAGATCTTCATCCTTTTTACCAGCTTGGTCAAAGCAATATTAAAGGGTGCTCCGCTGTTGAAAATTGCCCTCACCCTCACTAGATTCACTTGTATATCTATATATGTACACTTGGAGTATTGTAATATAGTAATTACTGAGTGAATGGCGGCGTTATTAGCTGAATATAGGGTGTGAATAATTTGCGCTGATAATTCAGGAAACAATTCCTTTATCACGCTGAGGGGGATAGACAGATTAGCCTCATCTAAACAGACGTCATATAACTCTTCAGGATTCTCAGTAGTTTGGATCTTATCCACCATCTGTCAGGCGTACGGCTGGGAAACTTCCTAGATTATCTTAGGGTCAATTCTTTGCGCCCCAGCTCTGGTCACAGCATTCAAATCCATATTGTCCACTTGATATAGCTGATCCTACTCGTCATCTACAAACAGATTGCTAATATCAATTTCTTCATTCATAATGTCAGGAGGAACAGGTTTCTCTGCAGCTCTAGACTGTTCCTTGTCTAGGCCATGAGCCCTTTTCCTAAATCCTTGGTGGCTGCTGTCTCCTTGGCCTGGACCACTTTAATCTGATCCTTCAGTTTTTTATAGTATATGGAGAAATGTCCTTTCCCGCCACACTGACAGCAGACATTCTCCTTCTTGTTTAATCATCTAAATTCTTTGGGCTTATTTCCTGGCACAGTTCAATTAATAGCCTCCTCTGCTCCTTCGTTTACCTTTGTGGGATTTGGATTTCATACTGGATTGGACTTGAAGCTTCTATTTGGGGCATCAAATGTCGCTACCAAAATCTTCGGGTTATTTACCATTTGTGAGGTAGTTATTTCCGTTGCAAACATGGAAGACATCATATGATGCAAATTGTGATAAGGCCAAAGGGCCACTTGCAAAGTGATTCTAGCATCAAAGTTGTCCAATACTTTTTCTCTGGCCAGGATCTGAGACTCCCGGCAAAATTGATCTGCAAAGCTAGCAAGAGACTCATCTTAATGGAACTGGATTCCCATAAATTCTTGCTTGCATTTTGACATGCATGTCAGACTCCTGAACTCCTTCATGATGGCCACCTTTGCCTCAGTATACAACAAGCTGTCCTCCTCCAGGTGAGGAAACACTAAGTTTTTACAGTTGGTGTCTAGGCAATTCATGACCATCACCGCCTTTTGATAATCCCCATAGCCATTCATGGTCATGTTAAAAAGTCGAAAAATGCTGGGGCATTATCCCAATGGAATGTTGGCAATTTCAGCGTTGCCTTAAATTTCTCTGAGTCATTTCTGGCTGATTATCTCAGTTCAACTACTTGGATAACTTGCGGAGTGACTTTGGGCGTCATCTCTGAAATGGCATTAAAAGCAGGTGGCATGTTCCTTGGGGTATTTGACTTCCCAAGTATCATGTGAGGACTTCTTTCTTCAGCATCGCTTTCTATATCAGGCTCAAAAACATATCTGTGAGCTTTAAGTTCCTCCACTTGTTTGATTAATCTTTCAATATCCACACTGAAATTTCTTAAACAAACGCAATAAGATTCTCACTCCATTTTCAGGTATAGGACCTCTCAAATGAGGTCCCCTTCTTTCTTCTTCAACAAGTTTACTTTGCTGAGTAACTCGTTCCTGAAGCTGGCTACATTCTCTACTCCTTCCTCCACCTTGGTGACTCTTTCTTCCAAGGCTGCAAACTCCTGATGGTCCACTGAGTTTAGAGCATTCTGGTTTAAAGTGGCTATCTTGGTCCACAGTTTATGTAGCTCTTCTTTGTACAACATTATTACAGATTCTTTACTCAACTATTCCCTGTAGTGAGCACCAACTTGTAAAAATCTACTCTTGGCTGTTATCAGCAAGCAACCCAGTAACCTTTTTACTGCCCAGGTCAAAATTCCTCGTGCACTGTGTCACATTGTATATAATGAATTATCAATTGATAATAGTATGGAGACTATTATCCGTAGTTGAGTATGAACTATATTTCAGCCCAACGCTCAGCCAGTATTCCCAATTAAATACTTGTGTTGTCATACTTGTAGGGATTTGTTCCCATCCCCTTGTCCACCTGATATTCGCTAAGATACCCTGGTGACAGTCTCTCTTGGCTAACACAAAGCTGACAGCTATCCCCTAATTGTGGTTCCTTCTTCTTTAAAACCCACTCAGATCTTTACTCTTCTCTCTGAGAGTCTTCCAATTATTGCCCTCTTCAATAATATCCTTGGATAGAATAACACAATAGAAGCTGATAGTATAACTATACACTGAATTGATAATGTTAATACTGTAAAATACTATTCTTGTAGACAATATTAATAATTATGTTTAATGTTTTTTATTATAGTAAATCCTAGGGAATTATATAGTAGGGGATTCATCTGTCTAACCCTCAGTTGACACCTTTTCAATGAAACAGCAGCCGTTGTCATTATATCACCCATCCTCATCTCAGCAGCAATGGTCTTCCCTATCCTGGATAGGATTCCGTCATTGGACATCCTTAAGACCTTAAATGGAAAGAGTCAGAAAACGTGTCCTAACGTTTTACTCTCAATTCAAGCAAACCAACCATAGTTGGCTAGCGACCTGCTTAGGCAATGGGACTTATTACCCATTATGGCAGGTCACTCACCAACTGATCAATTTGTTAGTTACAGGCAGCATCACTCGCCTAACAACTTACTATTTATTCCCGATCAGTCGGAGATGAAGCCTGACCAATCTCAATCAGTACACCTGATAGTTAATCACTATCAGATGTCCCTATTTTGTCAGCAACTCCGCCCGATTAGATCTTGAGTATTTATCCAGATTGATCCCCAACGGATACAACCAGGCAAATATTCAAAATCCCTCTGAATGTAGTTCCTCCAAAGCTCAGGCCAATCAATTTCTGATACACTTTGCCTTAGGGAATTTTCCCCTAGCGATACCAGGTAATCTAGAAGGCTGGGAATATGGGCAAAAATCTCAACAGTCCTTTTTCATAATACTGTTTAGCTTGCGGTAGTCTATTACTACCTGGTTGGTAACATCCTTCTTTTTGACAATTAGGACAGGGGAAGACCATGGTCTTTTCAATGGTTTGAGCATTCCTTGCTCCAGCAGTTTATTGATTTATGCCATGACAACTTCTTCTTCTGCTCTAGATCAGCAGATTGGCCGAGATATGATGGGGGATGATCTCCAGTGTCCAATCAATGGATCACTCCCCATGTGAACCCTAAATTTGATCATTGACAGCAAAGATCTCTTTGTATTTTTAAAATAAGGCTTCCACTTGTTATTTCTGGTCGACTACTAACCCCATTAAAATTTAACGTGAAACAACCTCCATTATGTTGAGCTGTGGTTTGATGGGCAGACCAAATTCATCCAGCAAACTGAACTCGTGATCCTGGAGGACCTCCTCAACTGTGATAAAATGTAAATGCGCCATTATTTAGAGTCAGCGGATTAGAATTAGTCCATTCTGAAACTTTTTACCAAGACCTTGATCTCCTCATGCCCTGGACGTATAATGCCTGAGGCCACGTGGGGGCTCAAGCTGCAATTGCTGATATGGCCTAATAATCAACTCATATAGCCCAGCTGGCACTTCCAACTCCAACTAAGTGTTTATGATTACTTGGTGTCCAGAGGGGATTATAGTTCCAGCTGCTCTAAGCGGTAACCCTTGATATTCATAAATTTGATGGGGAAGGGCCTGGGCCTTGCTATTTAGTAGGTGGTAATGGACTGGAATCACCCCATCACCATATGGAAGGTTAATGTGACCATGTGCACCAGATCCTTCGGCATTCCACTGGATTTGAAGTAGATTGGGATCTTCTGCCCCAGAATTTTAATGGTCTCCGCTGTCAAATCAACAACATCCCCAAAGTGGCGCATAAAAGCGAAATCGATTAACAGGTCATAGTTATTGTTTGGTAGCACTATGGCTTGGGCTACAATGATAATTTACCCAAACTGCAGGGTAGCAAGCTGTATGCTCCTTCAGAACTGTGATTTCTGCATCTGCAGTCCCATACACCATATGATGTTCCACATTAGGCTTTAATGCCAACTTCGCCACCAACTTTGTGGACACTATATTGATTGGGGCACCCATATCAAATATAGTGTGGACTTGGGTTTTTGCTACAACAATGTCACAGTTAGTACACTCAGAGTAAGATGCATTCTGATTGTTTAAAACGTGAACATTCAACGGATCTCATTTCCCAAGTAAGCTCATAATACCCTCCCCAACTTTAGGGTGTTCTTTAACAATAACGTCCACAGGGAGGGCAGCGTTTACCCTTTTTAAAATAGCGCATCAGAAAATGGATCTGGTTCATCTGTAGAAAGTTGGTCAAACATTTGAAAAGCATAAGGTTTTGGTTGCTCCTGGGGGCCTTCTTCCGCCATGTTCTTGAATTGCTCTTGTGTCAACACATTCACCCCACACACTGGCTGCTGATATAGGAAGGCATCATCATACTGAGGAACTTCCGCTGAATGTATGGGGATTGGTTCAGGTAGGATGTTTTGAGTCAGAATAGGGGAGGTAGAGAGTCCCATCTCTACTCCGCTCTGACTTTTCCCTGATTGTACTGCTCCTGCGGTAGGTAATGGACCTGATGATTGAGGCAACTTCTGGAAAGGTGCCCAGAGTGACTGCACAAAAAACAATTGCCCCCATAAGACCTGCTTCCTTGATTTTTGTAAAATGGGCTGCCCAAAAAGTTGGACTAGGGCTTGGCGGTGTAAACAGGCCCCACCCAATAGTTGAACTGCTGATGGCAACTCAGTTGGGAGTGAGGCGTGTATTGATAATAAGGCCGGGGGTTACTAAACAGATACTGAACAGGGAGGGATAATTTTCTCAAATAAGAAAGTCTGGCAGCAGAGGCGATAGGTTTACACTCTATATTGGGTGGAGGGAAGGTAGTGTATAGATGGCATAAATTTTGAACAAATTTAATCAAGGGTACATCATCCTCTAAATATGGAGCCATGGTATTGAAAAGCTCATGTTATGGTTTCACAGCGGAGGTCAATGCTATGTATATGTCAGATTTTGTTAAAGTCCCTGCTCCAATTAACACATGGGCTTTCGCCATAAATTGATGACAAACGTGGTGATGGTCTCATCTGGCTGAAACCTGATGGTTAAGAACTCAGCCTTCTGCTGCTCCATCTTTGAAGTTCCTCTAAATAACCACAGCACAGTTTACTTAACTTCTTGATAGGTTTGTAAATGTTATAAGATAACAAGTAACTTGATCGGCGCTTCCTACATCTAAGGTGGATATTAATAATTTAGATTTATGCTGATCTGAAGCTCCTTCTAATGAAAACTCAAATCGCTTAAAGAATCCATGGATGTTCTCGTCATGCTCAAATGGAGGCAGCTTATCAATACAAACCTCCTGCAAAAATTCCTTCTTTTATTTAAGCACAGCGTCCAGACCAAGCTTGAGTTCTGCATATTCAATGGTTGCAGCATGTCACAAGGATTCCTTGCCAAAGTAAGCCTGATATGACATAGCCAGCGATTGAGGAATTTTTAACATTTTTTGTGATTGATGAATGGGCCCCCTGTAGTGATCACCACTGTTATAAATTTGGCGGTATTCTGGAGATACTCTTAAGGATTTTAGCACAGGGTTCAGCCCACTAAGCAATATGTACAATGATATGATGATTGTAATCCTCAAAACAACAGAATAACCTATTTTAATAGATATGGAGCACTTGCTCCCACAAAACTCTTTTAATTATTATAATTAATAAAGCGGACCCTCGCTGTTTCACTCACTTTAAAATATTAACAACCAACTCTATCAATCATATCATCTCGCCTATATCTCAGCAACTTTGGATGATACCATTTCGTCAGCTTAGTAATTCAGTTCGCTGTATCTCATTAGTTCTGGCAATTCTTCATTCAAAAAATCCAAGATCGCCTAATTTGAGGCAATTTACCAATATTCTTTGAACATCAATATCTCCTAATTGCCTCATATGGAATTGATCCAATAACCATCCATTCTAATTTAATATTGCCTCTTCTCAAGGCGCTCCAAAATTGTAACTCATACTCAGGCTCAGAAGATTCTGCCCATTTTGCCATACCAACTTAGAGTTGTTGTCTAGTCATATCAGAATCATGACAGGGGTCATTGCTGATAATGTTTATTAGGCAATTCAATGAGGGCTTGATTGCCAATAGTTGGATTGCCATATTAAATTGTTCAAGCTGAGGAGCTGAACAATTAGGGTCATTTTTATGAAATTACTGAAGCTTTTTAACGCTTGTTTTGATGTTACCTAGTAGTCATGATCAGGTAACATGGACTCAGCCCATCTGTGTATGGTTCCTAACACAAGGGGATGGTTGCCAATATGTTAAAAGTTACACTGCTGAGGATTAACTAAGACAAAGGCATTCACCATCATCAGAAGTCAATCCTAAGGGTTTGAAGTTTTAGGAGACCAATCAGTTGATTTTCAGAGAATCATCTGAAAAGTTGTCCTCCTTCTTCCTATGCATCCCCTAGCATTCTCTAATAAAACAATTCAACTGATATATAATTAAAATATAAATTTAAAATTGAAGATTGAACTTTTCTTTCTCGTTGCAAACACTTTTGCAACCTATTCAATTCAAGACTAAATCTAGTTTGATAATCTCACAGAGGATATTAGTCTGCGCCCATGTCAGGGAACAGTTGGGCAAGCAAGGTAAGAGGAGCAGGCGGAAGGCCCGCGGCCTCCAACGTTCGAAAATGCCCTGGAGAATCCAGCGGAATAGACAAAAATCTCAAAACTGGCGGTCACAATTTCCCTGGAGATACTCGCGTGGCAAGCACGATGCAACCAGTACATCAACATGCCACACTCCCAGCCACTTTCATCGGTGGAATTCAGAGTCCGCGTGTATCTGGACATCCAAAAAATGGCCTTATGGGAAAATTTTTTTGAAGATGTACACAAAATTTTCCTGACCGCGGTGTACGTTGCACCTCACTCCATGTCGTGCAGTTGGCTGGACCTAGGTTTCAAAAGCAAAATAGAAGCAGATGAGGCTGCAGCAGTGCGCATAGTGGTTGCCTCCCTGAAGGGCAACGGGTCATCAAAACCAAATGCACCAGATGGACAAAATCAAACCAAATTTTCCTCACGTTTGACTTTTGCCTACTATGGTAAAACGTGACATTTTGGAGCAGCACCTGAAAGATGGTCTCGCCGTATATGGCAAAATACAATCTTTCAAAATGCAATGCTTCACGCTGATGCCACACCTGTGCACCGGCAAAGCCATCACAGTTCTGACCCCAACTGAGGAGATCATGAAGGACCTAACCCAGATCCCGCACTTCACTTTTATTGATATCGCAGGGCATACCACCCACCCATTCCAGGTAACCGTGGACAGCGCGCCCCCCATTTGCACCCACTGTGATGCGTTTGGCCATAAGGCGCACGCATGCCCCATCAAGGAGGGCGTCACATTCCAAGAGCACCCCTCAGTGGCCATGGCCAGCGGAGAGGTGCACTACAAACCAACTGCAAGCACCAAGGAGGCTTTCCCGTGGGGAGCACAAGGCTGCTACCTATTGGTAAAGCCCATCTCCCCACAGGAGCAGAAGAAGGCCAAGCAGGCCCATAGGGCTGCAGCCAAGGAAGCGGCCAAGGCCACCACCACCATACCACACTCACAACGCCAGGAGGACATGAAGACCTTCGCGGTGGAAGCAACTCAGGAATCCATCATCCAATCAGATTGGGAAGCCCATGCCAAGCAGGCCACTCAATCTGAGGATCCAATGGGAGATTCAATCTCACCCAATTGCTGCACCCAAGCTCTGGTCAAAACTGACTTGGGACCTATCCCAACTGAAATTTTTTTTGACCCACTCAACGGTGCACTGAACTCATCTGCACCACAAAAAATTTGTCCAACATCAGGAAAACAAAAAGCGAAGGCCAAAGCCAATGTGACTCTTTCCACAAAAATTAACAAAAACCCTGATAGCATTGCTGCTAACACCCATGCTGCTGTGAAAGCCTGTGGGGACCTTGAAGAGGCTGGTGGGCCCAGGGGCCTACCCCCTCACATCTAAGGTGTGATGGGGGAAACCTTTACTCTAGGGATGTTGAATATCACCAGACTCAAGGCCTCCCCATCCCAGGCTAGGAAACTGAGTTTTTACAGCACAATTTACCTGTGAATATCCTGGCCATCCAGGAGTCCCACTGTCCATGAGGTTCCAAGGAAGCTTGGAAAACAATGCTCCTCCCATCCCTATCCTTTTGGTCGAAGCACTGTGGGGTGCTAATTCAGAAAAATAATTTTTTCAAATTCACATCCTCAGAAACATTCCTAAATGGCTGAGTGCACATCATCACCTTCTTGTGGGCTGACGTTGCACATGCAATCGTCAACATCTATGCCCCAAATGGTGCACACGAGCGTCAGAATTTTTCTCATCAGTCAAATCCCTCCTGCTACCCCCTGATTCTTTCCTAGTTGGCGACATGAACTGTTGGCTAACCTCACCAACAGACCAGTGGCCTCCCTCACCCCACGCCCCACAGGGTCACGTAGAACTACGCGTTCTAAAAGCCACCCTTGGGTTAATGGATGCACTGCCGTGACATGCCCCACTGCTTGAAAACATGACGTGTCCCCACATCCACAACAGCCAATTAAGGTCCATGACCTGCATCGACCTTATTCTAATGCTGGCGAAATTCCAACCCCATATCTCCCACTTCAAAACAATGAAAATGGAATTCTCTGACCACCAACTGGTCTCAATAACCTACCACTTACCCGTCACAGTTGCAAAGGCCCCACATTGGTGCAAAATCTGCCCCCCTGAGCTCGTGTCGCCAGGATTTGCCACGTGGGTGGAAGAGGCAACTTTGGCAAAATCATTTGTTGCGCCATTTTGCATGGACCCCATTTCCACATGGGCGACTTTCAAAGAGGACACTATCCACCACTATCACCATCTCTCCTTGAGATGCTCACGAGCCACATTAGCAGTTATCTCGCGCACTCTGGTGGAATTGGCCCACTTGGAGTCCAACATTCCAGCCACAGGATACAGCCCTGCATGGGGCCAGAAGTGGGCGGAGGCAGCCGCCCACCTCAACGCACTTGAAAGGCAACATAAACATCGGTTTTGTGTCCAATACAGGGCCACACGCATCACTAAAGGTGACAAGTGCACCGCATACTTCTTTAAAATTTTTTTTGCACCACGCCAGAGCATGGCCTGCACACAGGTGCAAAGATCGGATAATTCTATTGTGGACACACTGGCTGAAGTGGCAATCAAGATGCAAAAATATTACTCCAAGTTATACCGAGCTGAACCAATTCAGCCAGCCGAAATGGCGGAATTTCTTGACCAAGCTCATATCCACACCATTTTCCGATACCCAGAAATAATGAATCTAATTACTCCAAATGAATTATGGACAGCCATTCGCAGTGTGCCAAACCGAAAATGCCCAGGCTCAGATGGCATTCCATATGAGTTCTACAAAAAATATTTCAAATATATATCCCCATTGCTGCTAGCCTCACTTAACCAAAGCCTGTTGGAAACGCGCCTCCTACCAGGAGGACATGAGGCCTTTACTGTCACACTCTTTGAGAAAGGGGATAAGCTTGACTTAACCAACTGGCGCCCCATTTCTTTAACAAACACAGACACCAAAATTTTAACAAAAATCATGGCTAACCTTTTAGGGACTGTAGCATCTGTCACCATCTCCCCAGAACAATTTGGTTTCATCCCCAGAAGGTCAATTTGGGATAATGTGCACTCCGAGGCTAATGCATGTCAGTCCACAGCCTCTGGGGCACTGGTATTCTTGGACCAACAAAAGGCCTACAATAGAGTAAACTGGGAATACCTAAGGGCCTGACTCCACCAATTCTGCCTGCCCCCTCACTTCATCAGCTGGGTGATGCTGATGACAGAATCTGCAACAATGGCAGTGCGTGGCCCAGGCTTCCTAATAAAAGTAGTCCACCCTCAAAGGGGCTTGCGACAAGGGGACCCCCTCAGCCCACTCTTATACAACTTCAGCCTTGACCCACTACTGCGAAATGTGAATGCCCAACTCACTGGGGTCCATGTGCCAGGCCAAACCCCAGTCAAGATGATGGCATTTGCAGATGATTGCGTGGTGGGGGTGTCTAATAACAAGATGCATGCGCGCTTGAAGCCCTCATCCAGGAATATTCCCGGGTAAGCAACGTGGCACTGAACGCCTCCAAAACCGAAATCATCCTCCTTGGTCAGTTTCAGAACTGCTGGGCCCCAGCAATTAGTTCCCAACCTGGCCCATCTGCTCGCCCACGTCCACGCCTTACTAACTCAACACACACCGCTCCACTGGTGCTCCCCTTTGTGCCATGTCCTACCATAGGACCGGTGCGCCATCTGGGCGTGTGGATGGAGGCAGGCGGATATGCGTCAGCAGTAATGGAGTGCCGTATACTGGACAACGTGACGAAGTGAATCGCCTCTCTAAGAGCCCACCCTACTACCCTCACTGGCAGGGTTGTTCTTGCCAACTCTATGCTCCTATCCAAAGTCTGGTTTGGAGCCCACGCCATCCCCTTCTCCCCAAGCTTCTTCAAATCCCTGTATGCTTTGCTGCAAGGATGGCTTTGGTCAGGCCGCCCTCCACCAGTACGGCTAGAGGTCATGTTTGGCCCTCATCATCAAGGTGACATGGGCCTGCTTGACTTCAAAGCCCATGCTGCCAAGATCCTGGGCACCTGGATCGCGGCCATCACCACTCCTACACTCCCATCCCAACGCTGGTCCCACGCGGCCCGCTCCAACTTCTCCCAAGCCTTGGGCCTCAACAATCCATCAAACCCCCACTCCCTGATGAAATACCTCGCATCACACACATCGGCTACAGGTCCTCACGGGACTAAAACCCACTACAAACAAATCCTACTCTCCATGCGAAGCGCAGAGTGGAGAATTTGTATTAGTGGACATACAACCCGAAGAGGCCGCCCCTCTCCTCAGTTCACACAAGAGGTACAGGGGCTACCCTTCCATGATGGCGTGATCCCCATTTAACCCCATGTCCTATCCAGGGTGGACTACCTGGACATGATGGACATCCCTTATTCCACTGAGACCCAAAAGACTATCTGGAAACATGCACACCATCCTCTGTTGCAGCCTCAAGTCCGCTCCCATGTTTGGCGCTGCCTGAGGTGGGTGTATCATACAGCTGAGCGCTTTAATGCTTTACACTCATCCTGTGTCGAGTGTGGCCAGTATGGAACTCTGTTCCACCGCCTGGAGAAGTGCCCCACCTCTAAAGTGATATGGCGCGAAGTTCAACGTCTGCTGGGCCAGGATCAAACGCATCTCTTCAGTCTGTCAAGAGATAAGTTTGCTTCATCAATGGCCTCCCCCTTCCACCCTCCTTCCGTGCTCTGGTGGTTGTAATCGCCATGTGGACTATCCACACGATTGTCTTAGATGCCATCGCTGGCTCCATCCCCACCCTCCCAGAAGCTGTCCACAGATTCCGGTCTCATTTGGTGGACCACTTTCAAGTGTGGATGTTTGGATACCTCCCACCGCGTCGCCGACAGCTGGTCTCCTCCTGGTTCCCAGTATGGTTCATCAAATCAGACCCCTTCCTCCACACGTGCTCAATAGTGGCTACGGCCCCTCCACACGTTCCCTCCCCTCCCCATAAGTGGCGTTCCCGCTGGCAACAAGAGATAGCATCGCTTCTCTGAGGGTGCCTCCCCTGGTACTAAGTTTGTCTTTCCTGAGTCATATTTGGAAGTGTCCGTCCCATGGTTGGCCTTCCCCGCAATAAATTTAAAAATTTAAAAATTGAAGATTGAAGTGAATAAAAGTCCTTAGTTGTTATTCTCAAGTTATAGTTACCAGAGTGGATTTGTTGCCACTTATTGTTAAGACTCAACCTACATGTTGTCTCCATACAACTAGTGCTTTTATTAAGTTTATAGCCAACCTGTGCAATAAACTACCCAAAAGTTACACCAACTGAAGACCAGGATAAGTGTGCAATCATCACAATGCTGGGTCTATACCAACCTACTTGGATGCCCAAGGTCTTTGCAATGAGCCTGCAAAGATATAAAGAGCTACTGACACTATATTGAATGACTTGAAGTTTTCCTGCATCCTGGTGTACTTTGATGACAGGATTTGTTCAGTATAATCTTCAATTACCATTTTAACCACTTGGAAAGAAGTCTTTAAGAGACTGTCCACGTCTAATCTGAAGATTAAGATGAGGAAGTGACACTTATTCTAAAAAGAGTTGGAATATCTTGTCTTAGTCATCAACTCCAGTGGACTGTAGCTGCAAACCCAGAAGATTGAAGCCATAGAATGGATGGCCATCCCAAGAAATGTTCAAAAAATCCAAGTTATAACAGATCAGGTGGTACCTGATCTGTACATTGCTATAGATCAGTTGGTACTAGATCCGGATATGAGATTTGTGAGAAGAAAACTGAATAAAGAAGAATTGGAGCAAGGGAAATTATTGGTCTGAAGCCAAAATGCATCTAAGTCAATATGATGTCAGACTTATGAGCATTTCAGACGATGATTCCATGTAGAATAAATCTTTTCCTGAGATGTGCTGGATGCTTCAGGAGAGCTTGGTATAGTGGGAAAGCCTATTTTACATTTGCAAAAGCACTATATATCTGAGGATAGACTGGCTTGATTAGCCAATTGAGTCTTCTATGATAAATCCTAAAATCAATTAAAGATTTGTTGGCGGAATCAAAAAGAGCATTTTATTTTAAAATAAGATAATCAAATTGGAAGACATGGGCTCCAATAGCGGGCATGGTGTGGCGTTGACGTGCCACTTGATATTTCCTACAGCGTGTGGACAGGGATCTGAGGACATGTGGCAATGGCTAAACTCGGTGGATGGGTTCAGGGATTAGCTCTAGCAGGTTGGTCCCTAGTGGAGTCAGTAATGTGGCTCTTACTTCCAAATCCCTTGTGGGATATTAATGTAAACTAGTTTGTTACATTTGACTCAACTCAACTTGTTCTTGGTTCAGCCGTGAGTGGAATGAGGTGGATGTTCTGAAAGGGGAGGAATGGTCTGGTTGTGAGTCAAAGGAGGTAGATGTTTCAGAAGGGGAGGAATGGACTGACTGTGAATTGAAGGAGGTGGAGGTTTCGAAAGGGAAGGAATGGGTCTATGGTGATCCAAAAGAGGCGTCACAAGTGAAGTGACAATGTGGTTGGCTCAAGTGTCTGGAGGAACGGGGAGTGAAGTGTACTGGGGGGGCAGATGAAATGGCGCAGGCCATGGCAGATATTGAGGAAAATCAACTGAGGAGTACAGCGCGGGCAGTGGCCTATCAGGAGCAGCAGGCGGATACCCAAAAGGCGTCTGAAGGAGCTGTGGATGAGTTGTACCAGGGGCGAACAAAATGGCATTAGCCATGGCGGATATCGAGAGAAATCTATGGGGAAGTGCAGAGTGAGTGAAGGCCCAGAAAAAGCAACAGGCGGATCCAAAAGGAGCGTCCATAAGGGCCATGGACAGAGTGTGCCAGGAGGCAGATGAGATGACATGTGCCCTGGTGGATACCAAGGGAGAGTTACGGGAAGTTTGGAGTGGGCGGTGGCCCACCAGAAGCAACAGGTGGATCCACAAAGAGCATCCAAAGGAGCTGTGGATGGAACATATTGAGGGCTGGATGGGATGGTATGTGCCCAGATGGATACTGAGGAGAAGTTATGGGGCCATTTGGAACAGGTGAGAGCCCACCAGAAGTGACAGGCAGATCAGTGCAGAGCACCTAGTCCAGAGCTTGGGAGATGGGCGAAGGGCTGTCCATGTGTGTGAGTGAAGTGGAAAGGTGATATGAGGGAGGAGATGATGTGGCAAACGGGAGAAGTTGGCGCGCATTGCCCAGGGATGGCCCAGAGATTCCAATCTTCACAGGGGGGTGATGTAACAGATCAGGTGGTACCTGATCTGTACATTGCTATGGATCAGTTGGTACTAGATCTGGATATGAGATTTATAAGAAGAAACCTGAATAAAGAAGAATTGGAGCAAGGAAAATTCATCGGTCTGAGCCAAAATACATCCAAGTCAATATGATGTCAGACTTACAAGCGTTTCAGATGATGACTCCATGGGGAATGAAATCCTTGCCATGGATTTTCTGGATGCTTCAGGAGAGCTTGGAATAGTGGGAAAGACTATTTTACATTCGCATAAGCACTATATATATGAGGATAGGCTGGCTTGAATAGCCAGTTGATTTTTCTATGATAAATCCTAAAATCACATAAAGATTTGTTGGAGGAATCAAAAAGAGTATTTTATTTTAAAATAAGATAATCAGATTGGAAGACATGGGCTACAATAGCTGGCATGGTGTGGCGTTGGCGTGCCACTCAGTATCCTCCCACAGCATGTGGACAGGAATCTGAGGACATGTGGCAATGGCGAAGCTCAGTGGACGAGTTTGGGGATTGGCTCTAGCAGGTTGGTCCCTAGTGGAGTCAGTAATATGGCTCTTACTGTCAGATTTTCTTGTGGGATATTGGTGCAAACTCGTTCGCTACACAAGTGTTCCTTAGAATGGTCAGATACTACCAAATATTTATATGGGATTTTGCAAGAATCGCCAAGCACCTCTTTCAATTTGGTGAAGGATCTAAAGAAAGGATCCATATGGAATGAAGAGGACCAGAATGTTTTTAGTGAAAGATTAGTATTTATAAATTCTCTAATTTGAAATATCCAAATTAAATTTGGGTCTTTATAATACAGACTGGTGCTTCATTAGTGGCAATTGGTGCCATCCTCAGTCAAGTGGATGAATTTGGGGATGAGCATCTGGTAGCTTATGTGAGCTGGATGCTATCAGCAGCAGAACGGAATTGCACCATTACTGATGTTGAATGCCTTATGGTAATTTACGCCTATAAGCAGTTTTGCGAGTATATTCATGATATTCACTTTAAAGTGGTGACAGACCACTCCTCCCTGCGTTTACTGCATAACCTGAAAGAACTGGAAGGACGTCTGATCCAATGGTCACTGAAGCTTCAAGATTACAACTTTGAGATAGTCCACCAAGCAGGAGCTTCTCATTGAAATGCGGACTGCTATCAGGGTTATCAATAGTCCAAGTGGTAAACCAACAGGCTGATGAGATGTTTCAGAGAATGGTTGATGGAGAAATCAGGAAAGAGCCCCAAGAAATCCAAGGTGCACTTTGAGAAGTGATGGAAAACACCAAGACCAATAATTTACAAGTATATTTAAGATGATTAATAGAAAATGACTGCTATTCCAAAATCTGTCAGAACAAATGGCAATATTCAAGCCGTACATAAGATTGTTGGGCATGGAGTCCTGAATAAGACAACAGCCACGTTTGTAAGTCTTTTTACTGGGAGTCTATCAACTTTGATGTGGCCAATTATCTGTCTTGATGCGTGGAGTGCTAGTTGCATAAACCACACAATGACACAACCAGATGTTAACCGGCCCTCCAAGGATTTTCCTGGCATACAGTGTCTATTGACGTGATAGGACCACTGACTATGAGCATGGGGGATTCAAATAAAATATTTGCGATTGATCATCTAACTATATGGGTCAAGAAAAAGGCCCTGGAAAAAGTGGACAAAACAAGCACCACACGGTTTATCCTGGAAAAATGTCTGTTGCCATGGATGCCCGCAAGTCTTTTTAAGCAACAACATAATGAAGCTTCACTTCCCACATGATCCTAAGGTTGAACAAAATAATGAAGATGTGAGGAGTTGTGTCAGTACCCTACCAACCAGAAATAAACAGACTGATTGAATAAGTAAATGGAACGCTGGCTGCGATGCTAAGAAAGCTGGTTGTTGGAAATTTCCATGTGGGGAACCTACAGCAGTTCAGTGATCATTGCATACAACATTAGTCACCATACAGCAATGAAAAAACGCAATTCAAATTGTTGTATGGAAGAAAGGCCGCCTTACTGCTGATTCTATATGTGGCAGTAGAACAAATTTGGGATAAGTGCTAAGCAGTACTTACTTTGACTTATTAAATATCCTGATTAAAATGTAGTTGCAAGCATTCAATATAACTTTGAAGAAAAAGATTAAGGCCAAGCCAATGGATATTAAGAACCAAAAGCATTATTCAAATACCATGTGGGCGATAGGGTAGCCTATTGTAAAATGCATGGCTTCAGAAGAAGAAATAAATTATATGATTTGTGGTCAGGTCCATTCAAGATTATTACCAAGAAGGCAATGGATGCATAGTCCATCAAGAATCTCGCAGATGGAAGAATTGTTAACAGGGTCCATGATAAGTACCTAAAGCAGCGGATTCAAGAAAAATGAGAGTGTTCCTGAAGGACCGCTGAAATATTGAATGGTTATGTTCTAACAATTTTTTGGTTAAGTCCTAAAAGAGGACTGCATAACCAAAATGAATGATTAAGACTTTAAATAATAAGACCTCTGAACCATAAAAACTGGTAGGTCAGAATATACCTAGCAACCAGTTTGGGAAAATAATAAATAGAAAGATGGACCTCTGAGCTGAGTAAAGGGCATGTCCCATATAAAACTAAGAAAAATATAATAAAAATTGATAAATATGAAAAATAAGTAGGAAAAAAATAAAAAAAGTCAAATCTTTTATTTTATATTTTTAATCCTCAATTTGTGGATGATTCTGCCTATGTCACATCTTGAGGGAGGGAGGATGTATGACAGTAGGGGTAAATAAAACATTGAAATTAAATTTGAGATAATACGCTAATAAGGGCTAGACCTACTCAAAGCCAAGTTCATTGAGAAGAAACATAGCCCTGAGAAAATGTGATGAGGGAAAGAGAAATTAAAATTTGGGTATTTGAAAATGCAATACTCCATTTTGGGGAGGGAAGCAACAGAAATAAATAGGCAGTTGCAAATAACCCCAAATCATCATGATGTTGCACCAGAGCTTGAAGCTTAGTCTTGAGTACTTGCCAACAGGCTTTATCAAGAAAGTTGGACATGTGGGCCAGCATAGAGCAAGGGATACTGGACGGAGGTTGCCAAATCATGTCTCCAATCAAAGCCATGAGAGGGAGGCATCATTGCAAAGTGCCAGAGACAAGGTAGTTATGCAAAGATTGAATGGCATCCTGAAGGCGATGACTACAAGCTTCTTAGAATTGGAAGCAGAACAAACAATGGAAGTTGGGGAGGCAGGAAGCTTTGTGGTCCAACTTTAAAGGACTTAGCCCGTGAAACAAAAGCGTAGCCTGCAACATCTCAATCTAAGATGCTTGGGAGATTGGAGGTTTTCAGAGCCTCAGCCAGGGTCTCAGTTACTTATTTTTAATTTTGCATAGGGGATCTTAAAGTGTTATTTATTCCTGATAGTTAGTTTATTTAAAAGAACATCTGTTTTATAATATTGGTTGAGCAAAAAAAGGAACTCTGGATTAAACTGGAGCCAGCATGAAACAACTGACTGATATTGGACAGCATTGCTTCAAGAGGCTTGACAATTATAATGGGATTATCCACAAAACGAGCCATGTCTAGCAGAGTATTGAGGTCCACTTTGAGTACCAATGAAAGAGGGAGAATTACATCGATGAATCCCCCCTTGGGTTGGGACCATCTAGTACTAAAAAAAGAAAGAGGGAGAATTAGCATCAGATTGTTTTAGATGGTTGCTATTCTGGGCTCATTGGGATTGGATACCATTTCTGGTAATTCAGTGGAATTACTACCTACAGGTGCTTGACTTGGAGTATGGGTCCTGGGGGGACCATAAAAGAGATTTCTTCGAGCAGAATGACTTATCAATTGGAAGAGAAGGGCATTTTCAGCAGAAAGATTGTCAAGGTAATGTTGGTAATGAAAGTTAAAATTTGACATATGAGCTAACAAGAGGGGTATCAGACTTTTTATAATAGTTGACATTATCCACTTTGATGTAGATTAAGCTCTATTTTACTCTAATTTCAGCACAATTAGTTTTTAATTTATAAATTAAGCTCTTCAAAAAGAAAAAAAATCAAAAAATGATATGAGAAAAGAAATTCATTAACAGAAAAAATAACAAAAGAAAACATAATTAATTAATCTTATTTTAGTCATGAGAATGATATTAATGGTAGTAACCTCCTGTCAAAGACGAGAAGGGAGATCAAAGAATCAAGGGTGCAGAACAAAGATCCTGAATACATGAAGGGTCATGTGCCCTGACTAGGGGAAAACTGGATTTCTGGGACAAAGCATCATTATGAATAAACTGACTATACTGATTAGGCTTTAGGTTGTGAGGACCGCAATCTGAGAAGGCAGCAGTGAGGAATAAAAGGAACAGAACTGCAGGCTGAAGATTGCCATGAGCAGAATTGAGTGCGGAACAGCTGTGCTCCTCTGATAACTAAGAAGTATTTGATTTGGTCCAAGGTGGCATTCTTATATCACAAAATTATTCTCATTGAAAATTTAGGCAGGTCTGAGAATGTGTTGGGATTTTTGCCCACCTTCCCACCTTCCCAGCTTCCTAGGTTATCTATTAGTTTGCTAGGGGTAAGCACTTCTAGGAAATGAATCAGGTATTGGTTGAACTCAATCTTGGGTTAATAAATTCTAAGGATTTTTGAGTAATTCACCAGGTTCAAATCCATCAGGGATCAATCTGTGCAAATGCTTAAGATCTCGTTGGGAAGAGTTGCTGACAAAATTGGGGCATCCTATAATAGATTGTTGATTAACTACTATGTGCACTGATTGGATTGGTCAGCTTTCATCACTGAAAGATTGAAAATTTAATCAGAAGTTAGGAGGTGAGTGATGCCATCTGCAACTAGTGAATTGACCAGTTATTTTGCGACCTTCCATAATAGGTAAAAAGTCTCATTATCTAAGCAGGTCGCTGCCATATGTGGTTAGTTTGCTGTGATTGAGTGGGAACGTTAGGGGCACGTTCCTTGGCTCTTTCCATTTTCAGGTCTCTGGGATGTTTGACAGAGTAATCCTTAGCCCAAGGAGAATACTATCGTCAGAAGAGACTTTGTAGAGTAATTTAATGGCAATGGATTCGTTTCATGTCTGAGACGCCAACTGAGGAGTTGAGCGCCATATTCTCTTTATAAATTCCCTAGTAATTTTATTAATAAAGCAGATTGGTTCATTACCCTTATATCTAATTTACTATTAAGTTCTACTTATATTTAGATAGTAAAAATTGTAGAACTCTAAACGTGGACTCTTTGTGTGATAAAGAGTAAGGATATTGTATCTTTAGAAGAGAAGCAAATCTTTGACGTGGATCTCCGCTGACTCAGCGTGATGAGAACTAAGGCAAGGAACCTCTGAATATTAGAGTGGCTTAAGTTCAGACAGGATAGGGAAGAAGTCCCTAATTGTCAACATAATAAGTATTTTGTGGATTATTCCAAGTTTAGCGTTGGACCACATAAGGTTTATTTATTTAACTACAGATAATAGTCGTCATAATAATATTGCTCATATATATCTATTACTAATAAGGAATGCAAATAGTTCATATAATAACCTGTGCAATTGATCTCTGTAACAATCGTCAACAAAGCTAGAATCTAACAATTGGTACTCTTTCCAGAAGTAGAGTAGCCATTGGTCCCAGTTTTTAACAAGGCCATAGATGAAATCTGTAACTTTGGAAGTCTAAGAGATTTATGGGTTAGAAACACCCCCATTAGTAGCTATAATCGGCACCTCTATTGGAAATGAGCTTACTATTGAACAACAGAGCCAAGTTAAGATATTAATGAAAGAATAATTGAGCCTCTTCTCAAACTCTACCTACAATTTTAGAAAATGAATGTTTTTTATATCGCGTTGAGACTGGAGACGCTCAGCCCACTTGGTCCTGTTTCTACCAAAAAATCTAAGCAAAGAGGATCAGGTGGCTGTTGAGCTCAAGCAAATACTTAAGGCTGGAGATAGTGGTGCTTTCTCGTAGCTCTTGGTCATCCATTATCCTGTTAGTTTGGAAAAGAGATGCATTCATCATGTAGTGATGGACTATCATTAACTTAACACTATTATAAAGAAGGAAAATTACCCCTTGCCTTGGATTTATTACTCTCACTTGTTTGGCGTGTCACAATATTTTTCTGCTGAAGATTTTTCTAGTGGATACTGAAAAGTAGAGCTAGCACCTGAAGATTGGTCCAATTGTGCTCTCAACCAATTCGTTATTTGAGCCAATGAGGATTCCACTAGGGACATTGCAACGCGCCCGCCACCTTTCAACACGCCATGGACGGGATTTTAGTGAACTTGAAGCTATCTTGTGTCCTTGTGTACCTCAGTGATATCAATGTCTTCTCATAAACCTTCACGGCCATGTGGAACACCTCTGGGAAGTCTTTAAACATCTTAGGAAAGCCTCAATAAATCTTAAACTGAAGTGCTCATTCTTCCAATCAGAAATGGAGTTCCTTGGAAATAAGGTCACAAAACATGGTATATAGAACATCCTTGATAAAGTCGCCGCCATTAGGAAGATAACACGCCCTCAGAGCCTTAAAAATATTCAAGTTTTCTTTGGCATGGTGTGTTTATAACATCAGTTCATCCCTTGGTTTGCAAATTTAGCTGAACCTCTGGTCTACCTTATACAAAAGAATGTGCCGTTTAATTGGTAACCTGAAAAGGAACGGACGTTTAGTGAATTATGGACCGCTCTGTGGTAAACCTATTTTAGTTCATCCGCGCTTTAAATGACCCTTTTTGATATTCAATGATGCTAGTGATGTTGCTGTAAGGGCCATCCTAGCTCAGCACATTGAAGATCAGGTCAATAACTCAATAGCTTACTTTAGCAAGACCTTAAGCAAGGCTGAACATAATTACTTTGCTACTGAGAATGAGTGACTGGCTGTTTTATTAGCAATCAAGCATTTCTGGCCTTACCTATATGGCATCCATTTAAATGTCAGCACTGACCATTCATCGCTCTGATGGTTGCATCAGAAGAAAGCCCAGATGTCTGTCTAACAATATGGCCCCTAATACTGCAGAGCTACAATTTACTATTATCCATTTCTCAGGAGAAATTTATCAAAACGCTGATAGTCTCTCAAGGATGCTGGTACTAGACGCCATGACCCCCAAAGACGACTGACTGTATGATCTAATTGGCCATCCTGAGAGATGGGAATTAGAGAAACCTGATATCCAAACCAAGCTCTAAAAATGACCTGAGACACTCAAATCAAAGAGGGAATAACATTTAAGAAAATTAACTAGAAATGGCTCCCTTATATTCACACTTCTCCCCAAACCAATATCATTATTGAAGGACACACGACCATAGGACATGGGGCACTAAAAAGACCAACAAGCGGCTAAAGAAACGATGCTATTTGGATCAAATGGTTGAGTTCATCCAGGAAAATTCTAAAGGCTTGTATGATTTGCTGATCCCAAGACCAGGCTAGTCCCCAGTCTCAACATTCATTTGTGGCTCCATCATGAAACTTTTTTGTTATCAGCATCGATGTGGTGGGCCCTTTGCTCACCAGTTTACATGGACACAAGTGTATCAAATTAGTTGTAGACCATTTGATCAAATGGTTAAAGCAATTTCTGTTCCTGCTGCCACCATAAAAACCATGGCTCTAATCTTTATTTGATCCATATTCACACAGCATGGATGCTAAAAACTTTACTTTAAGACAATGAGTAATGGGACCATCTAGTACTAAAAAAAAGACAATGAGTAAAATTCACCTTGCAAGTAGTCCAAGAACTAAATTTGCTTTTCTATAATTAACCAAAGTTCACCTCCCATATAGCCCATCAACCAATGGGGCGATGGAACGTTCTAGTAGAACACTCATCTCTATTTTGTGGAAGATGGCCACCTCTGTCCATACTCGCTGGAACCACCACCTAATCAGCGCCTTACTCAATTACTAAATAAGCTATCATCAAATCAATCAAGATGTCCCCATCTGAAGATCTATATAAGCGTGATCCTCGATTACCAAGTAGTGTTCAGCCCCTATTTGATACCTTATGCCTGAGAACTCCTTTTGAACATGAGGCCTTAGATGATATAATTGTTAGCTTCAAACCCTAGCCTTACAAAGAATTGTCACTAAACCAGAAAGGAGACATCCTGATTCAATGTCGGCTGACTCTCTTTAACCATTTTTGGATTAGGTGATCTAGTTCTCTGTTATTACAATTAACCTGGAGGTTAAAAAAATGCAGAATTCTTTGGCCTGGGCCTTTCAAGTTCATTAATAAGTTGAACTCTGCTTACTCCATTACCAGTTTTATTCAGGAGACAGTGGTGAGCTAAGTAAATGGTAAATTCATAAGGCCCTATACCCCCTCTGACAGGATCTTGAGGGGGGCGTTGTCAGGATTTGAGATGATGGAAGAGTTTAGATCCCTAGTTTTAAATCAAGCCTCAATAACTTGGCTCACAAGCCCACATAATCCAAAACCTATCCTTTGAGGCAATAGTGAATTTTTATTAGTAAGAATCATGCGATGATAATTGATGGTGATTCCTTCTGGAATTAGAACTCCATTTCCCAAACCTTGATAGGCGAGACTCCCACCATTGTGGTCATGAGGATGATGTAGAACTACAAGGGCGTCGACCAAGCAGTCAATATGAAAAGTGGTGAAAGATTCTGATCATATGGGACCTTGAAGGTCCTCAAGGAATAGTGTCCCCACTCGCCATATAAATATCAAATCTTTTTAACTATCAAAGTATTCTATTTTCGCCCCATCTTTTCATCTTCATTGACCTCTCCACTAGTTTACAGCTTTAAGTTTATTTTCAAAGTTTGGCTATAGCCAAGAGGACTGTTATGCTGAGATGGATTTAAACGCCAGATGGCATTCACTTGTCCTTTTTTGGGGTGTTCTTCCTAGTAATAGTATGTAGGTGATAGGGGGTGGAAGGTGAGTCATATGGCTTATGGCTACAAACCTGAAGGTTGCGGGTATAATTCCCACCCTTCACACATCAATTGGTGTGCCAGATGAAGGAAGCTATTGGCGGTTTAAGGTATAATAACATGAAAACTTTATCCATGACTTAACCAGAAAAATTTGAGTCCTGACTTGGAGGTGGAAAAACTTTCTATGACGGAGTTGACCCTGCTCAAGTTTCATATTGATGTTTACTTTCTTTCTTTCTTTTGGTAATGTCCGTCCATTTGTTGGCTTGCTTCAAATAAATAGAATAGTATGTAAGCGTGATATAGCTGAATGAGGTCATAAAACTTCTTGTGGAGGATCACAGAGGCCCAAAAACTCCTGAGCTTCTTCTGAAAAGTTGGGGTTTGCTATGATTTAATGGTTTTTATCTTTCAGGGAAGTACTGCATACTCATTCTTTAAGACAAGGTAGCTAAGAGGTTAATTCTTTCTAAAAGGACCTGTACCTAGTGGCTTCACAAAGAGTCCTGCTCTATAAGGAGCTGAAATTACTGCTTATAGTCCTTGGAGTGCTATTAACAAATAGGTGAGTGAATCAGAATGTTTCTGATTAGAAATAGCACAAGAGTCCCAAAGCTCCCACCAAATGTAATCAATAAGACGCTGGAAAATTGTAGGAGGAATCTTAAACTCAAAAGCATCCCCAGAACTTAAAAATCCTTTTTTGATTTAAATGGCCGTAAATCACTTCTGCATTTCCTTAACCCAAACTTATTTGGAGGCGTTGACCAGGTCAAGCTTGAGTAAGGATCAAGTTAAGGTAATAGCTTAGAAGATGGACTGATCCAGAGTGAGGAGTAGTGATTTGGAATCAATGAGTTGTTTAGATGCTATTATTATACCTAGTGTCACAGAGATGATCTGCCTTTTGAATAAAAAACACATGTGAGTGATTGGGGAGTACTTAATAAAGCTTTAACCCTATCTAACATATCATCTTTTTAGCACTAACGGTGCCCAACGAAAAAGGGGCAACCACGCATATTTATTTGCAATTAAGCCAAACAAAGAGATTAACTTATATAAAAAGTCCAAATATAGCCCCTAAGTTATTAGCCTAGGAAGCAATATCTGATGGCGAAGAAGCTTTGTGGAAATTTTTATCTGGCGCCAGCTTTAGCTGGTGGACCATGGCAGACAGCATTGGGGTGGAAGCATCAGAGACATGGGGAATAAGGAGGTATAGTTGTGTGTTTTCTTTGTTTATGAGGCAAATGGTGTCCATCAACTCAACGTAGTGAGCAAGTTGATGCACAATGAAAGTGATGAGCCTATATAATTTATCATCTAACCACAATTATAGAGCCTTATTATCCTCTATTTAAAAATAAAGAACAACTAAACTTAACCAACTCCACTGCCAGGCATAATTCTAGGTCATAATCAGAATAGGACAGGAGCCAGGTAGCCAAATACAAATTATATATTTTACTTGTAGGGTTTAGGAATGACAAAAATCTGGTAGAGGTCTAAAGAGGAGTGTACATGAGCTGATATAAACTAGGCTGATTCCTGGAGAGAGTAGAGATAAAGGGAATTTTGCTTTGAGTGCTACATTCTAAAAATTATAGAGTTCAAGTCCAAGTAGATATTGACATGCTGATGCCGCCACCATCTCATTCCCATAATAACCGGGTATAACAGGTCACATACTTCCAAGAAGTGATTTTTATATTTATTCAATGTAAGCCGGCCAGGGGACAGACATTGCCAAAACTAAAACTAAAACTATCGTAACTAATTGGTTCAAACAAAACGCCTAAATGAGCGGATTGAGTGAAACACTTAAAACAAAACAACCAACCAGGTGGGCAGTGGAAACTGCTTATCCCTCCATGGCGGAAGGGGAGGGGGATTGGGGGCTCATCTTAGGCAGCAGCTTATTCCTCCCATAGTAGAGTGCATGTCAAGGAAGACAGTAAGGGCGTTGGGGCATCTGAAGCATGTGGTTCAATATCGCTAATATTTGGTATTTCATGGAAATTGCTAGCTAGGAAAATGGCTTTAATATATTTGGCTAAAGCTTGTTCAGCTTTAGTATGGGTGTCTGAGAGTTTAACAAACGTGGCGATGTTGGTTTAAGTAATTTTAGCTTTGGGTTCCATGCTATAGTTACCACGTTCTGGATAGCATCATTAACACTTTTGTGTAACTGTTTTACTGTGATTTTACTCTTTTGAGTAAGACTTTCAAGGATAGCAGGAGGTGGAAATTCTCCTGTGAGCATCACCACTGATTTGGTGACAGCTTTCCAAGGGGACAACAATCTGGTGTTGCAGCTGCTTCGACTGAAAGCTGGAGATCACTGCAAAATGATTTGGCATTTGGCTGTGGGCATATAAATTAGGGGGTATTTGGAATCCCATTCTGCATTAATAAACTGCTCAATTTGCAGAAATGGTTCTATAATGAGCTTACATGATTATTCGATTTCAGCCAATAACTCCCATGGGTTCTGGTTGAATTGAATTGGGAATCAACATATGGTTGAGGTTTGGTTGATTCGTTGGAGGAAGCATGGGATTGAACTGGGATCCAATCCAATGCTTTATTAAAGAAATCATGTGTGGCATTGGGGCGAGGAGGAGGCTGATTGGTGGCTGCAGTTTAGCTGCAGCTTCCAGTTTTGGGGGAGGGGGGAGGTAGTATTGTTCCCCATACTGGAACTTGTATGGGGTAGGCGGCGGTTTGGAGGTCAGCAGACGAATAATACAACCTGTCAGAAGTTGATAAGGAGGGGCACTTGCGTTTCATTTGATCCTAATCAAAACATGATGGACATATTGTCCGCCCACCCCCAATGTGTGCCCAAAATGGATGATTGGGCACTGAAGGAATAATGGTGCAAGGGGGAATTGACACGGCGATTTTACTAAATTTAGAGCTGATTGTGGCATATGCCTGAGGCCCAACGAGTTGTGTGGCCCCATTTTGGACCACAAATTGTAAGATGGGGTTGGAGCCATAGGCTTCCAAACCATCCATCAGCTCCTGGTGGAGCACTTCAGGGGGGAGGTGGGTGGGCAAACCAGCAAACTGGACCACCAAAGTGGTTTCTTCTGGGAGCTGGGTCCGAGTTGTGGGAAGAGGGGTGCCCTGGAATACCAGTGGCACAGTTGCTGCAGTGGCAGCATCAGCTTCACAGGTGAAGCTGAGGTTTAAGTACCCTTTAGGGGCGGAAATCTATGAATCTGGCAGGTGTCATCACCACCTGTGCCTTTCAATAATGGCTTGGTCGTGGTATGAGAATAGTTTCCCATATTTGACCCTTAGGCCATAGTGCATGTTACTCTGGTGGAGCACCAGGGGGCAGTAAGGTACCGCTTGGGTACAAGCAAGGTGGGTGTAAGATCCTTGAGTTGAACAAATATCCGATGGGTTTGGAATGACAGGGTGAACCAGTCCAAGCGCGTTTTCTTGATGGACGGAAAACGGCGGGGAAAGTTTCACCGCTGCCCCACACTGGAGCAGCCAGCGGAGAATCCAAGGACATTGGAATGAAGCTACATCAGGCGATTAAGCTTTACTTTTATTAATTCATGTAATTTTGCTCAGAAAGTTACGCTGAGCGGAAAAATAGTTCCAAGAAGTAATTTTAGAAACATAAAACATAAATTTTAATTGAACGTGATGTATAAAATGTAGAACTATATTAAAGCAAAAGACGCACTTAATATTATATGAGCTAGATCTAGCAAGGACAAGAGATTGGGACACTGTAAGGTCCATAAATTTACCAGCTGCACATGTATACAGCATTGTATTAACCCTCACTTTATGAGATTCTTATTGGAAGGTCAAAGGAAACAGAAATTAAGCTCAATATTGCATATTGACAGAGGTCATGGATAGGGCGTATTGTAGCTCATTAAATTTAAGGTATTAGTTGGTTCTTTAAAGGTGAGATAGATAGTGTGTCATGTGGAAGCATCCACCATATCTAGATGTTCTTATATTTTAGGGTTGTTGGGGTCCAACAACACAGTCAACTTTTCATATTGATAAAATAGAAAGATATTATGTTCCATGGCACAGAATGCAATATAAAGAAGGTGTAACTGATAGACTATCTGGAGCCAACATCACAGCTGTGAGGGAGCATTATAAAGAAACCTTTGTTGACTTACTCTTTCTCATGGGTCCTCTCTGGGTGAAACTTGAGATAGGATGACGACCTTGATGGGAGGATTAATTGCTTAACTGATAATTTGGTGTTTATTTTTCAGTTGTAACCAAAAAGCTTGTTACAATGGAGTTAAGTTTCCAAAGATGATGGAAAAGGAATATAAGATGGGTGTTTACAGAAACTAAATTCATTGCAGTTCTTAAGGCTAAGATATTAACATCCAGGTTTAAATTGCAATTGGGTTGCTAAACTCATAACGCTTCTTTGGGAGATTTTAAAATATAATGTTAGGGGTCTCAAGGTGAATAGATGCACCATACATGCGGAATTTTGACTCTGGAGAATGCATTGTTGAAGCTAAAAGGGTGATCAAGGTATTGGAGTTCCCAACTTATTTTATTAGCAAAGTACAACATTAAAATAAAGGATGTCTCTATCAAGAGTTCTAAGTGACCCACACTTAGTTGGGAATCAATGGGAGGTGAAAATGAGATCAGAATGTTGAAAACTAACCTGAAGTTCAACCAAATCATAAAACATCTGAATGGCCTCCTCAGTAGATGGAACAGGGGAATATTAACAAGATCCAAAATGAGTTGAGACCATCTATCAAGGTTATTTAAAGGGTTTCTTGCCATGTTAAAAGTATTTGATAGCAGGTCTTGAGGAGAGAGAAAATTGATAGTTAGAACGCCAAGTTGACCAGAGAATGTAAAGTCTATGACAATGTAAACAATTGAACTGTGGTTGCTTGCTGTAGCTCTCAAGTCTACTGAACAGGTTCTGATGTGCTTGCCAAGTTAGCTTATTGATATAGCTAATTGACTGAATTGACAATAGTATGAAGACTATTGTAATATTTACATTTTCATAACCAACTTGATTATTTTTCTCAACGCTAGACTGGTGCTAAGCTCTTTCTTATATTCCTTGAAGGATCTTAAAGAAAATAAGGGAACTTCTCCATTTGATTCTTCCTTCTGATGGAACCCAGCCTACTAATATATTTAAAGATTCTCTCTTCCAGTATTAATGCAAGATCCTATGGAGATCTTGACAGTAATAAACAGACATAGAATATTTTATCCTTCAACTCTAATCCCATGAAAAATACAATAAAAGTATAACAGTTTAATATTCATTTCTTCATTTGCCTGCTTTATAAAAAAAGCAAGGGGATTTATAGAGGAATTCGGTGCCCAACTCTTCATTTGGTTCCCCATTAGGAAATGGAAGCCTTCGCCAATGGATTGACCCTCTGAAGTCACACCCAATAAATGATATTTTCTTATCTGTCTAGTCAAATCCTGCTGCTAGAAATGTGACCCCTTTTTTTGAATTAAAGAACGTGTCCCAACGTTTTCAATCAACCTCAGAGGATTACCCTAATAGGTTAGCAACCTGCTTAGGTAATGGGACCTTTTACTTAAAAACATCAGGTCACGTTACCTGAAAGAGTAACATGTGAGTTGCTACCAGAAGTGTTGTCAACGCCTCAGCAACTTATCATAAATCCCTGAGTCAATAAGTGAAAAACTCTTGGTCACACCGTCCAGAGGGGTTGACCTACTCCTTGGTTCACCAAGGAAATACAAGGCTTTGCCATTCTGAACAATGTGATACCCATGAGGTCCCATGTCATGCCAGGGTGGATTACCTGGACATGTTGGACATATCCTAATTCCTTGATACCCAGAAAACCATCTGGAAGTACGCCCATAACCCTCTTCTGCAGCCACATATTCATTCCCATGTGTGGTGGTGCTTAAAATGGGTATACCATACTCTAAGCGCTCTAATACATTGCAAACATCTTGTGTTATGTGTGACCAGTATGGAACTTTGGTTCACCACCTAGAAGAGTGCCATCCGTAAAAAGAGATCTGGAGTGAAGTTCAGCGCCTCTTTTGCCAGGATCAAACACGTCCCTTCAACCTATCTGGGGACATCTTCACCTTGTCCTTGATATCCCCTATATCATCTTCTCTCCGGGCCTTAGTGGTTGCAATTGCTATGTGGACTATCTACAAAGTTGTCTTGGATGCTATCTCAGGCACTACTCCCACCCTCCAGGAAGCTGTACGCCAGTTCTGGTTGCATCTTGTGGACCACTTTCAAGCTTGGATGTTTGGGTACATGCTATTCCATCGCCGCCAATTGATCACATCCTGGTTTCCAGTTTGGTTCTCACTTCAGACCCTTTCCTGTATATGAGCTCAATAGTGGCGCAAGCCCCTACACACGTAACCCCCCTTCTATTTCTTGGCGTTCCCACTGGCAACAGAAGATAGCATTTGCTTCTCTGGGGTGCCTCTTGCTGATGTAAGTTCTTTTAGTTTGGCATATCAGAGTGTCCATTACCTGGTTGGCCTTCCCCAAATAAAACTAAATAAGTAAAAACTCTGATTAACTAATTTTCAATATTAACTGAGGTAAGACAACCAGGGGATGGACACAAAAGAACTAAGAACTAAAACTAAAAACAAACGTAACTCATTGATTAAAACAAAATGTTCAAAATGGATGGATTGAGTGAAATACACCTAACGAAACAACCAACCAGGTGGGCAGCTGAGACCACTTATCCCTCCATGATGGAAGGGGAGGGGGGATTGGGGGCTCATTTTCAGCAGCAGCTTCCTCTTCCCAGATTGTGGTGCATGTCAAGGCAGTAGCAAGGGCGTTAGGGCATCAGAGGCATGTGGTTTGATATCTTTGATGATTAGTACTTCTGAGTAATTGCCAGCCATAAAAATAGCAGTGATATATTCGGCTAAAGTTTTTGGCTTAATGCAGGTGTCCAGTAGTTTAATGAATGTGGCAATATTGGTTCAAGTAATCTTAGCTTTCAGATTCCATGTTAAAGTTACCACATTCTAGATAGCATCGTTGACATTTTTGTGTAGTTGTTCATATTTATCTACTCTGATTAACTAAAAGTATTTGAGGTGGGTTGACCTTGGGACAAATATACCACACCGAGAATTTTTTAGCCAGTACAAGTTTTGAACTCAAAACCTACACTAGGGTGGAAGCAGTTTTACCTGCCAGGCTAACCACCCTTTACTCTGATTAACTATTAAAATATAATTTAAATTACCAATAATCGAATTAATTAATGACACATATGTAAATACATTGTCAGAGATTGTTCTGACAAAACATGAGTAATCCAATGTAAATGAATCCCAGCGGATTAGTTAATATTCCGCTATAAATAACAACCAACATTATTTATCATATCCTTTGATATTTTAAATCCAACAAAGTAAATCTTCCAGCAAATAAAGAAGATTGTGTTATATTTGTTTGAGATGGATGATATGGTCATTAAACCTCACCACTTCCCCCACTTTCTAAGTCCAGGGGAACATCCACTTTGCATGGGTTGGGCGATTTTACCATTTCTTAATAAGAAGGATTTGAAGAGGGTGGCTGTACCCCTCATCACCCAGGGCGACCTTGCTTATGTGGTAGATGAGTGCTGGGTAACAGCCTTCCCTCTGAAGATTCCTCCCCTGGTTCCCTCTCTTACCACCGCCAAACTTGTCTGCCAAATTGAGGAAATCTGCGCTGAGATCATTGGTAACTTTCTTCCCCACAAGCAGGAGGGACTTTATTAAACTGACAGCGCAAAACATCATAATCGAAGCTAAAATTTCCAAAACCAATGGGAATAAAGCCCAGTGGGCAAAAAAATAATAGTCAAAAAGGGACAAGGAATGAATTCTTGGGCAGAATTGCCAATGACAATGAGCCATCAAGCAGTATGATCACTAATGCCAAAATACCATCAAATCATCAGGGACAATCCCTGATGAGCAGGTATCACTTCAGGGACTGTCACCAATAATTTAAAACCCCATTTTGAGAATTGGGATTGGTGCCAGACATAACCCATTTGGTTGAAAGAATGCCCCAGCAACCGAGCACAAGTGGGTTGGCCATCATGAACCCATTTCTGACCCATTGGGACTACCACTATATGGGGTGGCCCTGGGGGATTCCCGTTGCCCATCAGTCCAGATGCCATCATGCTAACCGATGTAAATATAGTAGAGCCTCAGGTTAAATGTTTGTGGATGAACCAATAGTGACACAGCCTACCGCCAAATCCTTCAATGTCAGTTTAGATTAATATCATTTCCCCTGAACCAGAAAATTCGCCAGGTTAGGTCAAATTTGAGGGCCCCAATACCTGCTTTGACAAGCTGACCCTAATCAAACAATATTTAACCAGTTGAGTCATACTGAGGAAATTTTTTGGTTGATTTTTAAACCTTTGCTTTTAAATATAATTCCCGCCAGTATCCAAATTATTCTTTACTCCATTTCTTCTTGCCAAAATCCCAATGGCACTAACATGGTGGCCCATTGGCCCCTACACTGGATGGACTATACCAATTTTATGATTGCAATCTCTCCTACCATAATCAACTGACTTTATTATGCAAGAATCTTCTGGGAATTTAATCCCGTTATTGAAGATATACGCTATCAGGATATTGTAATCCTGTGGCCTCATATATCTCACCTTCAAGCAAGGATCAGCCCGCTTGTCTCTGCTTTGGTGATGAACCCTTCCACTGGGGATCCCAAAGTAGACAATCCAGTAGTTTAACCCCCTGCAGTAAGAACTGCAGGGTCTGGGGTTGTATCTTTTTGGTTAATTACTGGGTTTCTTTTCACGCTCATCCTACATCAATAGACCATTGTCACCAAATAAACCGCACCATACAACGTTGTTTGAGGAAGAAAATTCCTCTGGCATTCAGTCTTGCTTTTTGGGTGCTTACTCATCCCAACTGGTAGGCCAATCTAACTTTTTATGCCTTTTTCCTGACATAATTGACCAACCATTGTTTCCTGCATTTCCGCCCTTCTCTTTGAGTTTGGCGCCGCAGTGGTTACCTTTACCAAATGAACGTGAAGTCAGTAGTTTGTTTTTTGTTGTTTGTTTGGTCAGTCGCTGATTTTGTGAGCAGCGTTTGCTATATCTTGTAGAGCTTCTTCATGGCAGAGTCCCGTGAATTGCTACTCTTCCCTTAAATTATGCTCAAGAAGAGAATCTGTGTGTTCCTTCCCATGATATTGCTAGTCAAGTCCTTGACGCCCTTTCTAAGGTGCAAATGCATTCTTCTATTGCCCTTAATAATGCCGCTGCACTATCCAACGCCCAGCAAGTTGTTTCCCTCTTGGATGCAGTAGAAGGGGATGCCCGTCGGTGGGTGTGAGGACTTCTGCATTCCACTGCCCGTGTAGGAAATTCTACCCCACTTGTCACAGTATTATTGGCAGCTTTAAAACCCCTATGTCACGTCCAGACCGCTTATTTATATTGCTTTCCTCTATGACAGAAGCTCCTAGCTTAGCTCCTTAATCACAACCTTCTGTGAACAGGCCTCCACGCTTTAGTTCTTTAATATACTCCAAGCAATCTTTAGGTCAGTTGTTGAATTCTGCCTCTGCCAATAACGAAGTTTGGTCCACACCTATGGGGACAGTGGAACAAATGTGTAAGGCTGTGACCTCCATCAATGCCTCCCTTCGCCATGCTCCCCACTTTCAAGTGTAAATTTGTATGATTGTACTACCCAACGATGAATCAGATTCTATTTTTAATTTTGAACCAGTATTGGTAATGGCCCCAGAGTCAGCTAATACTCCTGCAGCTGAGTTGTGTTTTCCTAGTTCACCTATTAATGAATTTGTAAAAGCCCAGATTAAAGTAGCTAGTTCTCAAGCCCTTACTCTTACTTTTCTTACTCCTGAAAAAGACCCTGACCTTCCCCCTGAATTACTAGCTATCTCTTCAGTTATAGCAAGACAACCAAATCTACCAATAAACAAAACTTCGCTTATTTTCTTATTGACCATGAAGATTAGTATCAGAGCTCACCACTTATCCTTTGAGGCTTTGGTGGATACCGGAGCAGCGGGTAACTTTATGAGTGTTGAACTAGCCCAACAATTAGAACTTGACCTGGACTTAGGTCCTTTGGCGATGGTTGCTTCATCAGCCTCCCAGCTCTCATACCTAGTCCAACGACCAGTACCTTTCTAGGTTCATCAGTTTAGCTTTTGCGATTGGTTCTCCACAATGCTAGACTTGGTGTTTCCAGTAATTTTGGGGGTAGGATGGTGGCGCCAACAACATGTTAGATTTCACTTGGAGTCTAATATGATGTCATTTGCTAATGATCGACTGGAGGGGAGTTTCCTCTAGAAGATATTCTTACAAAAACTCAAGGCTGAATTCCATCACTTCCTTCATTTCCCCTGTGGGCCTTCCATCAGATTTTCCTGTTGCATTGATGTGCTATTGGAGTATCTTTGATATTGAGAAGGTGGACCGTCTCCCCCATACTAAATTTGATTCAGGATTTATAACAACGGTGCAGTTGGTGAATATTATCTGTCCTTTGTATCCACAAACAGCGGAGGAGGAGGCTGCTCTCAACGCTTAATTGGACAATATGTCCAAGAAAGGTGGTTAATCAAAGAAACATTACCAGTTGCTTCTCCCATCATTTTTGGCAAGAAGGCTGATGGTTCCCTCCGCCCCTGCATGGATTATGGTCACCTGAATAAAATCACAGTACATAATCCCTATCCTTTACCCCTGGAGCAAACTATTGGTCAAGCAATTGCCAAGTCTGGTGTGTTCTCTAAGCTCAATCTTGTTAATGCCTTTAACCAAATTTTGGTGATGAAAGGTCAAGAATGGCTTACCACTATCCAAACAAAGAAAGGTATTTTCCAATTTCGAGTAATTCCCTTTGGGTTGAAGAATGCACGGACACATTTCAACAAATGATCAATAGAGTGCTGGGTGATCTTCAATTCACTTGCGTGGTCACATATATTGATGACAATTTGATTCACTCCTCAACTCCTTAACAACATGAAAAAGACTTGGAAGCGGTTGTGGCTGCTTTGCACAAGGTGGGACTGTTTGTCAAGCCTTCAAAGTGCGAGCTTTATAGGGAGGAAGTTATCTTTTTAGGAAATCTAGTCTACAAGATGGGCATGCTATTTATCCTCAACAAATTGGACGCCATCTGTGAATGGCCAATCCCAAAAACCCAAAAACAATTAAGAAGTTTTTGGGCATTATCATTTTTTGAAGAAATTTTCCCCAGCCCTTTCCCAGTTAGCCGCTCCACTTCACCCCTCACAGGTAAGAATGTTCCCTTTCATTGGACACCCGAGTGCCATCAGGTGTTTGAGTCAATTAAAGAGGCGTTCTTATTCTTTCCCCATTCTAAAACATGCTGACCCTTCCAAGCTCTATATCTTTGTTGAAATGCCTCATCTATCGCAGTTGGGGCTGTTCTGCTTCAGGAGCACGATGGTTAAGAACCTCAAGTGCTTACTTATCCCAAACTTTCTCCTCTACTGAATAATCCTGGGACATCTATGATAAGGAGTTGACAGCCAAAGCATGGGCTTTGACTCATTGGTAGTATCTGTTACAAGGCGCTCAGCATGAGTTAATGGTGCATTTAGATCACCAATCCCTCCTGTATTTCTATTTCAAATTTATTGCGGGGAAGGCTGACCATGGGACAGACACTTTCAAATTTGATCCAACCAAGACAACACTTAGTAACAGGGAAGGCACCCCAGAGAAGCGATGCTACCTCTTGTTGCCAGCGGGAACGCCACTTATGGGGAGGGGGAGGGAACGTGGGAAGGGGCCGTAGCCACAATTGAACACGTGTGGAGGAAGGGGTCTGATTTGATGAACCAAACTGGGAACCAGGAGGATACCAGCTGTTGGTGGCACGGTGTGAGGTATCCAAACATCCACGCTTGAAAGTGGTCCACCAAATGAGACCGGAATTTGTGGACAGCTTCTGGGAGGGTGGGGATGGAGCCTGCGATGGCATCCAAGATAATCGTGTGGATGGTCCACATGGCGATTGCAACCACCAGAGCACTGAGGGAGGGTGGAAGGGGGGAAGCTATTGATAAAGCAAACATATCTCTTGACAGACTGAAGGGATGTGTTTGATTCTGGCCCAGTAGACGTTGAACTTCGCGCCATATCACTTTAGAGGTAGGACACTTCTCCAAGCGGTGGAACAGCGTTCCATACTGCCCACACACGACGCAGGATGAGTGTAAAGCATTAGAGAGCTCAGCTGTACGGTACACCTGCCTCAGGCAGCGCCACACATGGGAACGGATTTGAAGCTGCAACAGGGGATGGTGTGCATATTTCCAGATAGTTTTTTTGGGTCTCAATGGAGTAAGAGATGTCCATCATGTCCAGGTAGTCCACCCTGGATAGAACATGGGGCCGTGTGGGGATCACGCCATCATGGATGGGTAGCCCCTGTACCTCTTGTGTGAACTGAGGTGAGGGGCGGCCTCTTCAGGTTGTATGTCCGCTAATACGAATTCTCCACTCAGCGCTCCGCATGGAGAGGAGGATTCGTTTGTAGTGGATTTTAGTACCGTGAGGACCTGTGGCCGATGGGTGTGAAGCCAGGTATTTCATCAGGGAGTGGGGGTTTGATGGATTGTTGAGGCCCAAGGCGTGGGAGAAGTTGGAGCGGGCCGCGCGGGACCAGTGTTGGGAGGGGAGAGTAGGGGCAGTGATGGCCGCAATCCAGGTGCCCAGGATCTTGGCAGCGTGGGCTTTGAAGTAAAGCAGGCCCATGCCACCATGCTGATAAGGGCCAAACATGACTTCTAACCGTACTGGTGGAGGGCGGCCTGACCATAGCCATCCTTGCAGCAGGGCATGCAAGGATTTGAAGGAGCTTGGGGAGAAGGGGATGGCGTGGGCAACAAACCAGACTTTGGAGAGGAGCATAGAGTTGGCCAAAACGACCCTGCCAGTAAGGGAAGTAGGGTGGGCTCTGAGGGAGGCGATGCGCTTCGTCACGTTGTCTAGAATATGACTCTCCATTACTGCTGATGCGTATCTGCCTGCCTCCACCCACATGCCCAGATGGCGGACCAGCCCTATGGTAGGGCGTGGCACAAAGGGGAGCACCAGTGGGGCGGTGTGGGGTGAGCTGGGAGGGCGAGCGTGTGTGTGAGCAGATGGGCCGGGCTGGGCTCTGGTTGCAGGGGCCCAGCAGTTTTGATACTGACCAAGGAGGATGATTTCAGTTTTGGAGGCGTTCAATGCAGCATCACTTACCCAGGAATACTCCTGGATGAGAGCTTCAAGTGCGCTTGCATCATTATTATTAGACACCCCAACCACACAGTCATCTGCAAACGCCATCATCTTGACTGGGGCTTGGCCTGGCCATGGACCCCAGTGAGTTGGCCATTCGCGTTTCGAAGTAGTGGGTCAAGGCTGAAGTTGTATAAGAGTGGGCTAAGGGGGTCCTTTTGTCGCAAGCCCCTTTGAGGGCGGACTACTTCTGTTAGGAAGCCAGGGCCACATACCGCCATTGTTGCAGATTCCGTCATCAGCATCACCCAGCTGATGAAGCGAGGGGGCAAGCAGAATTGGTGGAGTCAGGCCCTGAGGTAATCCCAGTTTACTCTATCATAGGCCTTCTGTTGGTCCAAGAATACAGATGCCCCAGAGGCTGTGGACTGGCATGCGTTAGCCACAGAGTGCACGTTATCCCAAATCGACCTTCTGGGTATAGAACTGAATTGTTCTGGTGAGATGGTGGCAGATGCTACAATCCCTAAATGGTTAGCCATGATTTTAGTTAAAATTTTTGTATCCATGTTAGTTAAAGAAATGGGGCGCCAGTTGGCTAAGTCTAGCTTGTCCCCTTTCTTGAAGAGTGTGATGTTGAAGGCCTCTTGTCCTCCTGGCAGGAGATGCATTTCCAAAAGGCTCTGGTTAAGTGAGGCCAACAGTAGTAGGGATTTATATTTGAAGTACTTTTTGTAGAATTCATATGGAATGCCATCTGGGCCTGGGCACATTCAGTTTGGTGCACCGCGAATGGCTGTCCATAATTCATTCGGAGTAATCAAATTCATTATTTACAGGTATCAGGAAATGGTGCGGATGTGGGCTCAGTTGATGAATTCTGCCACTTCAGCTGGCTGAATTGGATCAGATTGGTACAACTCAGAGTAATACTTTTGTGTTTCGATTGTCACTTTGGCTGGAATATCCACAATTGAATCATCTGATCTTTGTACCTGTGTGTAGGCCAAGCTCTGGCATGGTGCAAAATTTTTTAAAAAAAATATGCGGTACACTTGTCACCTTTTGTGATGTGTTTGGCCCTGTACTGAACACAAACTAATGCTTGTGTTGCCTTTTGAGTGCGTTGAGGTGGGCAGCTGCCTCCACCCACTTCCAGCCCCATACAGAGCTGTATCCTGTAGCTGGGATGTTGGACTCTAGGTGTGCCAACTCTGCCAGAGTGCACGAAATGACAGCCTATGTGGCTTGTGAGCATCTGGATGAGAGGTGGCGAGAGTGGCGGATGGTATCTTCTTTGAAAGTTGCCCATGTGGAAATGGGGTCCACACAAAATGGTGCAACAAACTCTTTTGCCAAAGTTGCTGATTCCACCCATGTGGAAAATCCTGGCGATGCGAGCTTGGGGGGGCAGATTTTGCACCAATGTGGGGCCTTAGCAGCTGTGACAGGTAGGTGGTAGGTTATTGAGACCAGTCGATGATTGGAGAATTCCATTTTTGTTGTTTTAAAGTGGGATATTTGGGGTTGGAATTTTGCCAGCATAAGAATAAGGTCGATGCAGGACATGGACCTTAATTGGCCATTGTGGATGTGGGGGCGCATCATGTTCTCGAGCAGTGGGGCTTGCCATGGCAGTGCATCCATTAACCCAAGGGTGGCTTTTAGAACGTGAAGTTCAACGTGGCCCTGGGGGGCATGGGAGGAGGAAGGCCACCGGTCTGTTGGAGTGTTTAGCCAACAGTTCATGTTGCCAACTACGAAAGGGTCTGGGGGTAGTGGGAGGGATTTAACTAATGAGAAAAAGTCCTGATGCTCTTGTGCACCATTTGGGGCATAGATGTTGACAATAGCGTGTACCACATCAGCCCACAAGAAAGTGACAACGAGGACTCAGCCATTGAGGAAAGTTTTAACAATAAAAATTTGAAAAAATTATTTTTCTGAATTAGCACCCCACAATGCTTTGACCAAAAGGATAGGGATGAGAGGAGCATTGTTTTCCAAGCCTCCTCGGAACCTCACAGACAGTGGGACTCCTGGATGGCCAGGATATCCACGGGTAAATTTTGTTGTAAAAAACTCAGTTTCCTAGCCCGGGATGGTGAGGCCTTGAGTCCAGCGATATTCAACATCCCTAAAGTGAAGGTTTCCCCTATCGCACCTTAGGTGCAAGGGGGTGGGCACCCGGGCCCACTATTCTCCTCTAGATCCCCATGGGCCTTTACAGCAGCATGGGTGTTTGCAGCAACGCTATCAGTAGTTTTATTGATTTTAGCAGAAAGGTTTGCGTTGTCTTTTGCCTTCACTTTTTGTTTCCTTAACGTTGGACGAAATTTTTTGCAGTGCAGATGAGTTTGGTGCACCATTGAGCGGGTCAAAAAAATTTTTTAGGTAGGATGGGCCCCAAGTTGGTTTCAACTGGAGCTTGGTTGTAATGATTGGGTGAGATTGTGTACCCCATCAGATCCTCAGATTGGGTGGCCCAATTGGCATGGGCTTCCCAATCTGATTGGTTGATGGATTCCCAATTTGCTTCCACCATGAAGGTTTTGATGTCCTCCTGGCGTTGGGAGTGTGGGATAGTGGTGGTGACTTTGGCAGCTTCCTTGGCCGCAGCCCTGCGGGCCTGCTTGGCCTTCTTCTGCTCTTTCAGGGAAATAGGCTTTACCAGTAGGTAGCAACATTGTGCTCCCCATGGGAAAGCCTCTTTGGTGCTTACGGTTGGTTTGTAGTGTGCCTCTCCACTGGCCATGGCCACTGAGGGGTGCTCTTGGAATGTGACGCCCTCCTTGGTGGGGCATGTAGTGCCTTATGGCCAAACGCGTCACAGTGGGTGCAGATGGGGGGCGCGCTGTCCACGGTTACCTGGAAAGGGTGGGTGGTATGCCCTTTAATATTAATAAGAGTGGAGTGCGGGATCTGGGTTAGGTCCTTTGCAATCTCCTCAGTTGGGGTCAGAACTGTGATGGCTTTGCTGGTGCAAAGGTGTGGCATCAGCGTAAAGAGTTGCATTTCAAAAGATTGTATTTCGCCGTAGACAGCGAGACCATCTTTCAGGTGTTGCTCCAAAATGTCATGTTTTACTGTAGTAGGTAAAAAGTCAAACGTGAGGAAAATTTGGTTGGATTTTGTCCATCTAGTGCATTTTGTTTTGACGACCCATTGTCCTTCGGGGAGGTCAATCACTACACGCTCCGCAGCAGCCTCATCTGCTGCCTCTTTGTTTTTTAAACCTAGTTACAGCCAACCGTATGACATGGAGTGAGGTGCAATGTACACCGCAGTTGGGAAAAAATTGTGCACATCCCCGCAAAATTTTTCCCATAAAGCCGTTTGTTAAATGTCCAGAAACATGCAGACTCCATATTCCACTGACAAAAGTGGCTGGGAGTGCGGCGTATTGATGTACTGGTTGCATTATGCTTGCCAAGCGAGGATTTTTGTGGAAATAGTGACTGCCAGTTTTTTTAATTTTTTTTTCTATTCTGCTGGTTTCTCTGGGGCGTTTTCAAACGTTTGAGGCCACGGGCCTCCCACCTGCTCCTCTTACCTTACTTGCCCAACTGCTCCCTGACATGGGCGCAGATTAATCACCTCTATGAGATTATCAAACTAGATTCAGACTTGAATTGAATGGGTTGCAAAAGTGATTGCAACGAGAAAGAAAAGGTAATCCCTCCTGTATTTCTGTAAACCACAAAAGTTGGCACATAGGCAAGCTCACACCTATCAAGAATTGTGTAGTTTCAACTTTAAATACGAGTTCATGAGAGGTGCACTAAACGTGCTCCCCACTTTCCTTAGTTGCAACCCTGATCATTTCCCCATGGACTCAGATGAAGCGGACCTGGTCACTGTGATTCTCACTCCTTAGATCTTATACATTGTAACCCCTGTGGTCTCATAAATAGACTTAGTTCCTGATGCTCCTCTTATTTCATGGGTTTTAGCAGCTCAAATGACCTGTCCCAAAGGAGTGGAGTTATTTGATCAATTGTCCCTTCCAACTC
Source organism: Massospora cicadina (assembly GCA_022478985.1). Taxonomy (NCBI): domain Eukaryota; kingdom Fungi; phylum Entomophthoromycota; class Entomophthoromycetes; order Entomophthorales; family Entomophthoraceae; genus Massospora; species Massospora cicadina. The sequence continues at coordinate 8,635 of JAKSZP010014879.1, read as the reverse complement.
ACAAACATTCCTTATATTTCTTGGTGGAGGGCCTCATTTATTTTTGGTCACAGGTTTGGGTTCCTTCTCTATTTAGAGCTGAGGTGCTTTGGGCCCATAATGATCATCCCACAATCAGTCATATGGGCAATAAGAAATGTATTGGCTTATTAAGTAAACTTATAATTGGGAAGGCTTATCAAAAGGAGTACCATCCTGGATTACCAATTGTATTACCTGCGCGCAGGCTAAGTTAGATTGATCAGAAAGAAATGGCCTTCTTCATCCTTTACAAAAGGCGGTGGTCCATGGACATTGGTGTCTGTGGACTTTATTGTCAAACTTCCTTATTTTAATGGGTTTACTGCAGTGATGGTGGTGGTTGATCGGTCTAAAAAATTTTCCCTATTTAATCCAATATCTTCCGCAATTTCATCAGATAAAATTGTTCATCTCTTTGTGAGCCATGTGTTTTTTATGTTTGGTCTCCCGCAGGAGATCATCAGTGACTGTGGGCCCCAGTTTACAGTGAAGTTCTGAAAAAGCTTTTATCCATTTTAAAAATTACACTCTGCCATTCCACAGCATATCATCCCCAGTCTGATGGACAGACCGAGTGGGTTAATCAAATTTTAGAGCAGTACTTGCGCTGTTATGCTGCGGCCACAAGGATACTTGGGCTAGTGATCTCCCTCTCGCTCAATTTGCCTAAGACAATGGAACTCATGCCTTTACGGGGGTTTCTCCCTATGAAGCAACTTTGGGGTATAACCCTCATTTTCAGTCAGTCCTTGTCTGCGTCTGGTGGTCCCAGCTGCCATGGATCATGCAGAGCACATTTGGTCTATACAGTCCTTGGTGCGGGAGCATCTCACTAATGATATCAGTGACTACAAGTGGTTTGCGGATTGAAAGAGGCTTCATGACTATGACATAGTAGTGGGGTCATATGTCATGCTTGATAAACGTCATTTGCGGATGCAGGTACACTCCCAGAAGTTTGCATGTAAGCATTTAGGTCCCCACTTGGTGGAAGAATATTTGGGCAATGGGACTTTCTGTTAACGTTGCCTTCTCACTTAAAACAGCATCCTGTCTTCCTAATATCTCAGCTATCCCCATTCAAGGAAAATATCCCCATGGATCCTGAGCTGATAGTAATTGAGGATGCAGAGAGGCTAAGGTGGAGAGCATTTTAGCATCACAAAAATTTCAGAGGTCAGTTCAATATCTTGTCGCTTGGAAGGATTATCCAACCTACAATAACAGTTGGGTCAAGGCCCACGATTGCATGAACTGCATGAAACTGGTCAAGGCGTTTCATGAATCCCATCCAGATGCTCCCCGTCCTCCCACAAAGTTGCAACTTTAATGGTGATCAAGTTGCCCAAGGCGCATAAGAATGTAGCTCTCATGCAGTTTCCTGGCGGTGGCGCCCCTCCTATGGCAAAAGGAAAGGATAATGTAAGTCCAGGGGAACGTCCACTTTGCATGGATTGGTCGAATTTCCCATTTCCAAATAAGAAGGGTACAAAGAGGGTGGCTGTACCCCTCTTCACCCAGGGCAACCTCGCTCATGTGGTAGACAAGTGCTAGGTAACAGCCCTCCCTCTGAAGATTCCTCCATCAGTTCTCTAGCTTATCTCCACCAAACTTGTCTGCAAATTGAGGAAATTTGCGCTGAGATCATTGGTAACCATCTTCCCCACAAGCAGGAGGGACTTTAGAAAACTGATGGTGCTGAATCCTCAGAATTAAATCCGAGATGTCCAAAATCAATGTGGATAAATCCTAGTGGGCAAAAAACTGATAGTCAAAAAGGGACAAGGATTGAATTCTTTGGAGGAATTGCCAATGATATTGAGCCATCGAACAGTATGATCGCCAATGCCAAAACCCCTCAAAGTCATTAGGGACAATCCCCAATGAGCAGGTATCACCTTTGGGGACTGTCACCAATAATTTGAAACCCCTATTTTGAGAACTGAGATTGGTGCCAGACATAACCCATTTGGCTGGAAGAATGCCCCAGCGACTGGGCACAGATGGATTGGCTATCCTGAACCAATTTCTGACCCATTAGGACCACCACTATGTGGAGTGGATCTGGGGAATTCTGTTGCCCATCAGGCCAGATGCTGTTGCACTAACCGTGCAAATGCAGTAGAGCCTCAGTTCATGCATTTGCAGATGAACCAATAGTGACTTGGCCTGCCACCAAATTCTTTGATGTTGGCTCAAATTGAATTTATTTCCCCCTCCTCTGAAAACTCATCGGATAGATTAAATTTTAGGGTTCCAATCCCTGCTTTGACATACTACCAAATCAAACACTATTATATCAGTTGCATCACTCTGAGAAAATTGTTGGTAGATACTCTTTACTTTAATTTCCAATAAAATTCCTGCTAGTACCCAAATTTTCTCTATTTTATTTCAACTTCCTCTTACCAAAGTCCTGATGGCACTATTTTGGTGGTCCATTGGCCCCTACACTGGATGGGCTATACCCATTTTGATGATAACAATCGCTCTCACCATAGTTAACTGTAGCCATTGTGTAAGAATCTTCTGGGAATTTAATCCCGTTATTGAAGCTATACGCTATCAGGATATTGTAATCCTGTGACCTCATATATCTCACCTTCAAGCAAGGGTCTGCCCCCTTGTCTCTGCTTTGGTGATGAATCCTTCCACTGGGGATCCTGCAGTAGTTAATCCAGTAGTGCAACCCTTGCAGTAAGACCTTCAGGGTCTGAGGCTGTATCTATTTGGTTCATTACTGGGTTTCTTTTCACACTCGTCCTACACCAATGAGCCATTGTCACCCAATTTCCCGCACCATACAACATTGTTCAAGTGGCAATGCCTCTGGCATTCTGTATTGCCTTTTGGGTGTTTACGCATCCCAACTGACAGGCCAGTCTAAACTTTTTATGCCATTTTCCTAACACACTTACTCAGATTTTCCTGTATTAGATAGTTTTTAGGAATGGATTCCACCTTGGGCTGTGGTCCAATTTTGACCATTAAATATTAACTTCAACTTCATTGGAGCTCAATCTGGTCTACACATAATGCATCTTTTGCCATTCTCAGCAACGCGACTCCTCTTTTCTTTTCCTACTTGTTTCTACCTTCTCAAAGAGTGGTACCCATGGCATCATGTCATGCCAGGACTCTTTTGGTTGTTCTTGATGACAATATGAACTGGAACACCTTTATCTCCCTAGTTGGACTACAACGATCCTTGTCATTACTAAGATATTCTCAGTTGGATTAAAATTCTTTAGTTCCTGTACTCCCCCAGGCTGAGATCTCCATTTTTGATCATATTGGATCTTCTCACACTCCTTGTGCCTCTTTATGGTGGATTTAGTTTCAACACGAGCTGATCCTGACAAACATCCTTCTTTGTCCTCAGGTCTCTTTATGGCGGATCTAGTTTTAATATGAGCTGATCCTGACAACATATATGGCCTTCTTTGTTTCCTTCATAACTCATCACTTCTGTTGCTATAGTTCATCCCCCTTCTTTTTGCTTGACAACAGGTGGTGGAATCTCCGCCATATACTTTTAACCATAGAAATACAAACTGATATTAATTATTATATTTTTTAAATCTTTTTCTATTTTTTTTCTCAAGGATGATCTCCTTCCTAGTAAATATATTTCTTCTATAGAGTTTTATCTTATATATATGTTATTTCCTTAGATCCAATACCTTAAGTTTTTGTATGGACACTATTCACTATATGACCATCCACAATTTTACTTAATGCATAAGCATCTATCACCATCTTAGCATATATGTTTAACGCGCCCAACCATAGGGCATCCAATTTGTTTCTTTTTACAAACCCATGAGTATTGCAATAGGCTACCCTATCTCCCACATGGTACTCTTAACACTGGTTGATTTTGACTGTCCTTCTTCTTCACTCTAAATTTCATCTTCAATACTGTGTCAAATGAATGTGGCTGCAGTTCAATAATATTATTCACCAGTCAAGTTAATTATTGCTCTGCAAACTTCCCTAAAGTTGGTTCCTCTGACAAATATAAAAATAGTAGTAGTGAGGCTCTTTGTCTATATAAGAGTTCAAACGGCGTTTTTCCTGTCACCATATGATAACTGAAACTTAAACAATGGTAACTGAACCTGGATAAGATCCACATGTTGAGGTTTTCCCCACTACCAATTTTTGCAGCATTGCGGCTAGAGTTCCATTAACTCTTTCTACATTCCATTCATCTCTGGATGGTAGGTAATGGATACCACTCCTAAGATTCCCATTGTACATTCAGTCTTGGAATCACGTAGGATATAAAGTTAATTCCAAATCACTCAATAATACTTGAAATCATCCATTTCAGTACAATACCGGGCTAGTATAAATCTCGCCATGCTTGTAGCATCTACTATGCTTAAGGCCTTAATCTTGACCAATATAGTAAGAAGGTCTATTGAATTTTTAAAGTCTCAAAGGGCTTTTAATGCAGGCAACCTTTCAGGAGAAGGCTTGGGGTACTTCCCCACTGCGCTAGGGCTGTGAGAATCTGAGCACCACCAAATGTGGACCTGGCTGCAAATGAACGTAGCTCACACCAACCCTAAATTGACATATGTTCTCCCTGTTTAAGTACTGGGTAGACCACCTGCACCAGCAAAAACAGGCGATATGCCTCTCATCTCCCTTGTGGGAGATAAGACCCAATGACCCCCAGGTTTAAGGCACCTGAGGAGGGAGAAGCTGAAGCCCTTCCCTTTGTCACCTGCTTTTTTAGTAGAGTTATGCTCTCTGGCCCTTTTTGTATAGGAAGCCTTAGAGTCCTTTTTGGATCATGAATTATTTTCTTGCATGATCAATTTTGCCACCAGCCAGCTCATGATGACCAGTCTAAAAGCTGAACGAGCTTCAGGACAACCTAAAACCACAGCATTTATTGTAGGTAGGTTCACTGAATTTTAGCCAACCAATGTCGCCCCTCCCTTGTCCTGGGGGTTTTCACCCATGCAACCCCAGATCGTGGGAAAGCAGTGTGACAGGCTTCATTTCCCAACTCTTAGTCCCACTTTCCTGCCCATATTCTTCCCTCATGGAGTAGTAGACACCCGCAAGAACAGGTCAGCACAGTCATCACTACCATCCTGCACCCCTTTCAGGCCACTATAGGATCTGACCAGTGCACCTCTCTAGGTTTTTGGTGCTAGCTACTCACCCATATTTCCAAGGGCTTTCCACAGTAGCACCATGAGGAGGCCCCAGATAACATTATCTAGCTCCCAGATGATCTATCATGACTATGATGCACTTTAATCCACCTGTAATAACACTTTAGGGTCCCATAATGTCTATTGACACCGTGCTAAGTGAACCAAGAGCGTACTAGCCGTTACCTAGTCTCATTCTTGTGGGGCTTGTGGAGTTGACCTTCCACACAACACAGTAGTTAATCTGCTACATCGTAATTAATCAATTCCTAATAATAATACTGGTGGATATGGTCCCTTAGTTTTCTTAGGCCATCATGCCATATGACTTTGTGCGTTGCTTAATTATTTCTGATCATTACTTCAGTTTAGGGAATAAGAACAATTTTTCATCAATCAATTAGAACAGCTGTCTGTTCTTCATTTCAGTATTTTCCATTGCTTTCCTCAATGCATCTTGAATCTATTAAGGTTCATCACCAATATCCCCTTTGATCATCCATTGGAATAATTCATCCACTTGCTGGTACACAACTTAAATGACAGGGAATCTTGATAGTCCGTCCAAATTCTGATATGCTTCACCTGTTTAGTGTATAATTTGAAATTGTAGGCTAGTAGTTGCAGAGCCATTGGTCCAGTCGCCCATTTGGTTCCTCAATATTATGTCACCAGCATAAAGACAAGTGGTCAGCCAAAACATTGAGATGTGTCTCATGTATATATACTCAAAATTGTCTTTAGGCATATATCACCATGAGACACATGAACTACGTCACACTGTAGTTCCTTTCTGATGGCGTCAGAGTCCCATTAACATATGCCAACAGATGCTCTTCCCCATTGTCGTCTACTTGACTTAAAATGTTGCTGATTACTATCAACAAAGCATCAGTCCAAATTTTAAATTTCCAAATAAGAAGTTGGGTAGATGTAACGCACTGGCTCCTTCCAATGAGCCACGAATGAGTTGGGCAACAGGATCCATGTTAAAGACCATAGGGTTGACAGGACTCCTGATACTACTCTCCTGGTGCGCGCGCTACAAGATTAGACAAGCACCCCCTGGAAGACAGTTGCAAGTATACTTATCCCCAGCAACATGCCTTGACTCCAAGACAAGGTATAAAGGGAGGCAATAGCCCTCCCAAGCTCACACTAAGTCCAATTCTTTTTGATTTAAGCCAAGCATGGCTGCAGTTAGGCAATGCCTTTAAAATAAACTCAAATTATAAATATATGAATTTTAGGTTCTTTTATTTAATATTTAGCTGAGGAGATAGAAAACAGAACTGAGAAGCCTCCAGCTCCCAGTTCCTTCCCTATATACACATGCTAAAAGCTAAAATAAAATATAATATAAGCTTATGGTGCCAACTTGAATGATGTTTGGTGTAAACTTTACAGCAGGATCGCGGAATCTTTACTCAATGGTTCCGTACCAGTTCTGACCCTCAACAGTTCCGCACCAGTTCCATTTTGAATCCCAATCGAACCGTGAAACTCCCAAGCACCCATTTCATTCCATTCTTGATTCGAATCCAAAATCAAATCTCGAAACTACCCATCTTACTCGTTTTCCATTTTGTTCCGACTTGGACGCCCATTTTGCTCCTTGGCCTACTCCAAGCTCCGGCCCCTTAGGCGTCCTTGCCAGAACCAACGCCCCCTCCTCCTCCATACATACAGACACAGCCTGCCCTGTCTTACCAAAGATCAGGGCAATGTGATGCTGATGATAGACCTCAACCGTCACATCACCCCCCCTAGACAGGAAGAACTCTTGGATTTTCTCAGGACATTGGGCACAATCCCTAGCTTACTGCCATGTGGACTCCTCAATAGGATGACTCACCCAACTTACCAAGAATGAACGACGTCCTCGCACCACTTTGGTGTCAAGAATCTCCTCAACTTCATACTCTTCGGCTCCTCCTCCAGCTGGAAATAAAGGAAAAGCCCTTTCAGGTGGCTGGCCAAAGAATGGCTTGAGCTGCGATACATGTAACACCAGATGCGCTCTTGACCCTTCTGGGAGCTTCAGCTCAAATGCCACCTCATTCACCGCCCTCATTACCTGATATGGGCCCAACGCCACCGGCCCCAATTTCTGGCTCCTTACAGGCAAGGCATAGTTCTGAGCATTTACCAAGACCCAATCACCTCTCTTGAAAGCTCTACCTTCAGATCTATGCCGGTCCGCCTTCCTCTTCTGAGCCGCGACTGCCACCACCAAATTCTTCTTCAGGAGCTCCAGGGTGTCCTGGGTATCTCGCGACAGCTCATCTGCCACTGGATTCCGTCCTTGCTCCCTGGGCCCCATACCCTCTGGGTGTTGGCCATGATTTGTGAAAAACGGGGTCATACCCGTGGATGAATGCTTATGATTGTTATAAGCAAATTGAGCCATATTCACCCAATATACCCAGTCATCCTGCCGCCCTGAAACATAGCACCTCAAATATTGCTCCAATATCTGATTTACTCTCTCAGTTTGGCCGTCTGACTGATGATGGTATGCTGACGAATGGCAAGCCTTGATCTTTAGATTCCCCAACATGTGGAGCCAAAATTTAGATGTAAATTGCGGACCACGATCTGACACAATCTCTTCAGGCACCCCATGTCTGGAGAAAACCTCATTTACAAAAATCTGTCCTGCCACCTTTGCAGAAATGGTTGACTGACAAGGGAAAAACTCTGCATCTTTAGTCAGGCGATCCACCACCACCATCAAGGCATCCATCCCCTGTGACTTGGGCAGTCCTGTGATGAAGTACACTCACTGAGGACCATGGCCTAGAAGGAATTTGAAGCGGCTTCAATTTCCCCCCCCCGGTGCCACCCGTTGGGCCTTTGCCCTGGCGCAAACCACACAACGCAAAACATACTTCTGCAACGCTGCACCCACACCTCTCCATGAATAGTGACAGCGAACAAGATCTAACATCTTCTCTTGACCGGGATGACCTGCCAGAGGATGGTCTTGATTAGCTGCCATTACCTCTTGTTGCAGACTCTACACAGGGACCCAAATCCTTCCCTCATAGCGTATGATACCACCCTGAACTGAGAATCCCCACATGCCCCCCTGCTTGCCTCACCTTCTCCTGTCTCTTCTCTTATCCGTTGGCCCAGCTCACATCTTTGCTGTGCAGTCCGTATTCTTCCTGCCATCCCTTCTCTCCAGCCCTGGATCGTTGCAAACAGGTTCTGTGGCAACATCGTGGCTGTATTGAACTTCCTCAACTCCTCATCAGAAAACACCAGTCCAGAATCACGGCTCAATAAATCAGGCAAGATATTTTGTTTTTCCCGGCTTGTTCAATCCGCAAGTCATATTGAACCAACTCTAAGTGCCACCAGGCCTGCCTCTGGTTCATCAGGCATGAGGGGACTTATAGTATTTTAAGGCTCGATGGTCCATTCAGATGACAACT